>PVIC010031991.1:0-20973 GCA_004025085.1 Thryonomys swinderianus
TTAAAAAAAAAATTTTTTTTTTTTTTGAGACAGGGTCTCGCTTTGTAGTTCAGGCTGGCCCTGAGCTCACTATGTAGCCTAGGCAAGCCTCGAACTCAGCAATCCTCCTGCCTCTGCCTCCTGAGTGCTGGGATGACAGGCGTTTGAGCCACCACACCTGGCACTGTGGTATGTGGTATTGATGGTTGGTGGTTGTGAGTCTCCACGCCCAGCATTATATGTGGTTACCGGGGATTGAACTCAGGACCTTGTGCTTGCGAGGCAGGCACCGGAACCACTGAGCTAACCCTCCAGCCCCCCACCCCCATTTTTTTTTTTTGAGACAGTGTCTTTTCCAATTGACAAGTTACTCAGGCTAGGCTCCAACTTGTGATTTGCCTGCTTCAGCCTCTCAGATTGCTGGACTTACAGGCTTGCACCACCACGGCCCTTCTAGACTCACATTTTAATTACAGCATTTTGAAGAAAATAAAGTCCAGACCTAGTAGTTCTTTTGCTCTCTATCTACAGTAACTTACAAATTGACTTTATCAAATACCATAATTTTAAATACTGAGGAAAGATTATATGCTATTATTACAATTATTATCTCTGCACAGACATTTGTAGTTTTACTTTAATTTCCACATGAAGTGCCCCTGAGAATTATAACTGCTTTACTGTCAGAATACATCTAGCATCTGACGGCTATGAACCATCTTCTCTGCTACAAACATAATTCAAGACATTATCAGCTCTGGCCTGAACTGGGAGTTCTCACCTTTCTTCTTGCTCCCTTACATTGTTATCCACGCAGTAGCCAGGGTAATATTTTAAAAATCTAATTTAGTTCATGTCACTGCTTGGCTCAAAATCATTCCATAGCTGGTATCTTCGTCTCCCTTAGAATGAAATCTAAAATTCTTTTTATTCCCTACAAGTTTCCTTCTGATTTTATATCCCTAAAAAAATCTGTTTATCATCTCATATCTGACTTCACTCCCTCACACTGAGGTTGCTACTCTTGTATTCTTGCTGGGATTTTGTACTTGCTTTTCATTCTATTTGAACACTCCTCGAAATCTCAGAGTTAGCCTTTTTATTCATGTAGACTTCTGCTTAAATATCCCGCCAGCAAAGACGTCTTCTCTGTTTTACTTACTTAAAATGGTGCCACTGCCTTCACCATCCTTCACCCTGTTTATCAAACTTGACGTTGGTCTTGGAAATTATTTCTTATATATGACAGTGGAAGCACAAACAAGAAAAGCAAACACCAGAGAATTTTTAAAAAGAAACAGCATTGTAACCCAAAAAGCTTCTGCACAACAAAGGACACACGCAACAGAATAAAAATATAACCTGCCAAGTGGGAGTAAATATTTGAAAGCCATATATGGTAAGAGGTTAAAACCTAAAATACATAAGAAGCACCTACAACTTAGCTGTCTAACATACTATTACTACTACTACTGCTAATAATAAAAATCTCAGTTTTTCAATAGGCAAAAGATGTGAATAGATATTTGTCCAAAGAAAATATAAAATTACCAACAAGTATAATATCATTAATCATGAGAAAAATGGAAATAAAATCTACAATGAGCATTACCTTATGCCTGTTACATTGTTATAAAAAAAAACCACAACAAATATTAGAGAAATTGGAGAAAATCTTTGTATATTGTGACTTCAGTGCTGTTCTATGACTACAATAGTATGGAAGTTATTGTATTAAATAATCTGCACGTTTCTAAAAAAGACACAACTGAAAGCAGAGTGTGACCATGTGATTCCACAGTGACACTTCTGAGTATTCATCCAAAAGAATCAGAACGAAGTTCTTGAAGTAAAATCTGTATGTTCACATTCATTGCACAATTATTCATGCTAGCCAAGATTTGGAAAGAAATACCTGTCAATGGATGGGCTAATAAAGGAAATATATACATTTCAGGGACAAAGATTTGCATCTTGAAAAAGGAAGGGAGTCCTGTCATATGCAATAGGTAGATGAATTGAGAAGACACTGAGTGTGTTGAGCGAAGCCAGACACAGCAGGATAAATCCTGTCTGCGTCATTCTGTAGGAAATGGTCAGCTCACGCACACGCAGAGGATGGCAGTTTCTAAGGGCTGAACTGAGGCCAAAATAGAGATTTTGGTATGGTATGTGCGGTTTGCTATGTCAGAGGATCCCGGGGGCCTCCTTCCGACATTCTGCTCAACTTGGCAATATCTGTACGCACACGCACATGGGAGGCCACACACCTGTTTCCCAAGTGGCCGTGTCCATTTTTCCTAATGTACTGTTTCCTGTCCTGCATTCATGTGTTCCACACAGACACTGTGCACTTCCTGTCTCAGCGCCGATGCAGACAGTGAATGAAGTAAGTGGGCCTAGTGCTTGTGCTACACACGGAGCGTATGTTTATGTTTCTGGGGAGCCAGACACCAAACACACAGATACGTTGTGGCCCAAGAGCAAAGTATGCACATTTAGGCTGCATTGTACAGGATTTTTATTGATGAGGTAGACATTTTTGTCTTTTTTAGAGAACAGTGGTTAGTTCTTGGAAACAGGAAAACTAGGAAGATTGCTGCGATCATATTTAAGTTCTCAAAAATGAAAAACACTCTGATGTAGAAAGTGTCTAATCCTGAGTGCTATGAGCTCAGTTTTAGACTGAGCCCACAGACATTCTGTGGTGGAGCTCAAGCTTTTCAGGTGGCTCCAGCACTCACCTGAGATCACGGAGAGTAGGTTCTGTTAGGATTTCTGAGGAATCATGATGGGAAAAATAATCATAAAAGCTGACCCGCCTCTCAGGCAGCAGTGCTACGGCCCCCGGCTCCCTCTCCCAGAAGCCCCTGCGCTGTCTCACGAAGAGGCTCTCCGGAAGCTCCCTGCGGGCCCTCGGAGGAGTGACCCCAAGGGGGCGCACTCGGAGCGAAGCCTCCCAGGCTCTCCTTTTCTCCACAGGCCGCGCTTCAGCTTGAAGGGCTTCACCAAAGGGCCAGTCTTGCTTCTCTGATCTGTCCCGTTAGAAAGTCGTTACTTTTATGAGGTAGTCATCGGCTTTTGATCAGGTGAACTACAGTTTCATGTTTCTTTAATATAGGTATTGAGAAGAAATAGCCACCTTTAAGTTTGGTTTGCAGTTGGAAGTTAAGCAAAGTCAAGGTTCCCCCTGGCTTCATCGGCTTTGGAAGATTCTGAAGACGTTTCCCGAGTCTGGTCTCCATTTTATTTTAATGTTGTTCTTCAGGAAACCGATCGGTGCTGTGGGTTTTCACAGCCATGTCTGGAGCATCATCAAGGAGTTAAGATTTGTAATATAATCTGTTGACTCTAAAGCTCGTGTTATTTTTAAATTTTAGTCATTTGGAAGCTCAGCTGGGTCTTTCCACTGGACAAAGAGAAGCTCATTGGTGCCAAGCAATAGTAAGCTAAGCGCAGCTTTCTCCTGGCCACGTCGACTGCCCTCGTGTGTCGGTTGAACGCTCTGCTGTGCCAGCAGGATGCACATTGTTTTGAGGTAACTGGGGTCCCTGAATAGTGGTTTTGAATGCGTTTACAAGATAATGTTATGAAGCAACACTGAAAATAAAGGAATTGTGACTGTGAAAGATTCTTTACAAATTGCCAAAAAGTACAACAAAAGGCGGAAAAATTGCTGAATCTCTTAAAATCAATCACATACCTTTGAAAGAATGGTTGAGAGATGCCTCACGTGATCATGCAGTAGTTTCACACCTACCCAGAAGTACTATTTTGATGAAAGTTTCCAGGTAGCTTTCAGACAAAACTCATTGGCTTTTAAACAAAAAAATCTTTGCCTTTTGAACAATGCAAAGAATATTTAAAAGACTGAACAAATAAATCAAGTTTGAGCAGGTAGTCCATGTAGATAAAGCTTTATACCTTAGATTTATACTTTGAACTTGGAGAAGTTAAAATGGCCACTACTGAGAGAAGAAGAGACAGAAATACCTCCCGGGGCAGCACATAAAAAAATAAAGAGATTTCACTGATGCTGCACAAGAAGGCTCCAGAGGAGCTTTGCGTGTTCCAGATAATTACTATGGGAACTATTTTATGAAGGGTATAAAAAGGGGAAAAACATCCTATAATGGGACTGAGGAGTCAGCACAGAAATAACAAGTATGGCAGAGCAGTCACAGACTGGGGAGTTAGAAACGGGACATTCTCAGAGGTGGAACTTTTCCCTCTGGTCCTCTGTTGCCCGCAATAGTTTTCCATATAGTTGCACTAGAGAAATACTTGAATGGCTTTAAAAAGATGAGAGACAATGTCTTTTAATGAATATAGAGCGTTGTTGGTCATGGACAAGCAATCACACGTGTGCACGCACACACAGAGACACACACACCAACTGAGATCATCCGCTCCTCACTCATCAGTTTAGAGACAGTCTCAGAATCAGGACCATCCTATTTTTAAACATTACATTCGTCAGCTTTTTATTATTAAAAAAATGTCCAATTTGCCCAAAATGCCTTAGGCAGAGTATGATCACATTCATCGATGATTGTGACATTTGAATAAAAATGGGCAGGGACAGAAATACCAGAGCCATTAAAGTGGACCCATCAATAAAGGGCACCCTCAGCCTCACACTCTCATCACACCCAGAGTTTAGAGAGACAAAAGTTAGACTGATCACACAGCAAACCAGAGTGCATCTTGGAGAATGTGGGCTTTTTTAGCACAGAGGACTAAACTACGCCCTGTAGCCCAACCAAAGGCTTCTGGGAGTTTTCTGTATAATTGTGTTCTCCCTACACGCCAACTTACGCTGCCTTCCCTCCAGGATCTGTCAGAAAAGACTGGCCCTTGACATTTCTAGGTGGAGACGTTGTGGTCTCAATGATTTTAAATTAGGGTTGCCCATCTTGAGTGCAACTGTGGCCTAGACCATATGTTAGAAAATGAAGAAGGCAAAAGTGGACACAGCGCTTTCTGGAGTCTCTTTTAGTAGCGCATCCACAGTCACTTGTCACGGCACCAGATGACAAACTGTTCCAATGTGTCGGCTGTAGAGTGAGGTAGTAAACAGGGAACCAAGACAGAATCAAATGTGTTGCGAATTAAAAAACCAAGTCTAACACAATCCAGCGATTGTGAGCTGAACAAGCCTGTGTCTATGAATCAGCTTTCTCAAGATGAGGGTTTGGCACTAGGGTCATTGATGGCTCTGGATAAACAAAGTGACTGAGCCAAGAGTATGAGCCTGGTGGCTCTAGTCCTCAATGCTTCCATTGAGGCTCCTCTGTCCTTGCGGTTGTGTTTGCCTTCTTCGTGAAGAAGCATTGTGTAGTAGGGAAGATTGACTTGGCCTTTGTAGAAGAACGTAGTTAAGTTTCCCAAGGGTCTGGGTGAGAAGGGAGGTGGCAGAGAATGACAGCCAGGCCCGGAATCCTTGACTGTTGCAATATAAAGACAGAAATGTAAGTGGAGAGATCCCATGTGCAAATGTCTGCTAAGCCTTTCAACAGATGGTGCCGGAGTGACTAGGCACCCACGGGGTAAGGAGAAGGTAAGAAGGAAGGAAGGAAAGACGGAGAAAGAAGGAAGGAGGAAAGAAAAAAGGATCCTTGAGTTAAATTCCACAGCGTATAAAAATTAATTCAAAATAAACCATGGATCTTTCAAATGTAGCACATAAAAGTATAAAACAGTTTGGAAAATAAAAACAAAACAGGAGAAAATCTCTGGGACGTGGGGCCAGGCAGAGAGTGCTTAGACCCAGCACTGAGAGCGCTTTGAAATGACAAAAAGTTGAGAATTTTTCAGAAGATTGAAAAGTGCTATGTGAAAGAAACTGTTAAGAGAATGAAGACAGACACTCTAGGCTAGGATAACCACATACTTAATAAAAAATATTTAGACTAGGTGGTTAGCTCTCAAAACTCAACTATCATTAATCGAAACAACCCAGCTATGATATGGTCACTTGAGCAAGTGTCTTATTTTTTTTTAATTGAATTCTTTATTGGTACAATTTATATACATCTCAAAATCACATATAACATTGGGAAATTTGTACCAGTATATGCCACAAGTTAATTCTCATTTTTACCCTTATCCCTACCCACTTCCCCCTCCTCCTGAGCAAGTGTCTTATTGACGGCCACTGTAGAACCGGGCAGGGAGCAACTGTACGGAACGCTGTTCAGTATCATTACCCATTAGCTGCGGTAAGTTGCCCTTAGATGCCTGCTGAAGTTTTAAAAAGTCACAGCACGGCATGTGGCAGTGACGGAATATGATAACTCATACGTGGCTGGTGGCAACGTGCAATGGAACCAACACTCAAGGAAACACTTTGGCAGCTTCTTGCAAGAGCATACAACTACCATATGGCGCAGAAATTGTACGCTTGGGCAATTATCCCAGAGAAATGAAAACTTCTGTTTATGCCTATACATGGATGCTCATAGCAGTTTTATTTGTAATGGCCAAAATCTGGAAACAATTCAGGTATCATTCACCAGACGAATGGTTACGCAAACTATGGCACTTTCTTGCTGTGGAATATAGCTCTGCAATCCCAGGGCCAGACTATTAATACATACAACAACTTGGATGTCTTTCTAGGAATCATATTCAGGGAGAAAAAAATTCTAAAAGGTTAAATTCTGATATCATCTGAGTCGTAGAGTGTTAAAATTAGAGAAATGAGGAACAAGTAATTGTTTGCCAGAAGTCTGAGATGGAAGTTGGGGAGGTAGAAGGAGGTTTGGTTTTCAAGGGGGAAAAAGTCTTTGTGGTGACAGAAATGTTCTGCGTTTTGACTATGTCACTGTCAATACTGTGCTTGTATTTCTGTGTCATGGTTCGATATAACCAAGGGAACTTGGCAAAGGATACAAGGATCTCTCCGTATTATTTCCCCAAACTGAACATGATCTCAAAGTTCACATTTTATTTTTTTTAAATTCCCAATAATTCATAGAGATTTAAAAAGTTCAGTGTTCCATTTCTTTTCAGAAGTTCAAGCCACACATATGCTAACTTATTCCCAGAGATCTTCTCAGAGAGGAATGGGGCTGAAGCCATGGTTGGTCTTTTTTAGACCAACCAAAATCATGGTATTTTCTAGCTATGGAAAGATGCTGAGGTGCAGTATTTTGCTTGAAGAAATACTATGGTTGTACTTGCATCTAAGACTAACAGTGGGGTTTTTTCCTCCGTAACAAGGAACGTGGGGTTGCACCCCAGACAGAGGCTGATGGTGCCGATCTGGAAAGACAAGGCAGAGGACTGGTGCACCAGGGTGAAGGCGATGAGGAGAGACGATAAGGAGAAGCAGCACTGCGGCAAATCCATAGATGCAGCGATTGGCTCGTTGCGAGCTGGGACTTGGACAGGGACAGCGGGACTCAGGAACTAGGTCCACAGCTCTCTGCCACTGGAAGTAATGATTCGCATCCTTCAGTCCTTGCCAGAGCTGGGGATCACATGGCTGTAGCTTGTCCAGCTGGGTTGCTCAGTAGGGCTGGCTGTCTGGTGCTCTATCATCTTGCCACTCCATTAGTTCTACGCGGAAAACTGGTCCAGAACGGTGAAACCCTACCCTGGGCTAACATGTAAATCTTAGCTTCCTAACTCTACGAACATATGTTCTCAAGAAGTAGCAAACTAGCATGCAGAAGGTATCATCCCTGGACGAGATGCAGTGATCGGATACTTTCCCTCGTGAAAGACAACCTAACAACGGTCTGTATCGCTGCATTACAACCCTGTATTTGGAGGAAGAAGAGGGAACATCCTACTCATCGTGAATCCATTTATCAAGCAGCACCGGGCTGTCCGGAGGTCAGCTGGGGGTGAGGGCTCTGGGGCACAGGCCCCCCGGTTTCTCTAGATCAGCGCACGTGGTGACAGAAGCAGGCTTGCCGTGGATTCTCAGCAGCAGACAGGCAAGGAGGCCACTCCCAGACAAGGAGGAGAGCAGATATGCAGAATGTCTCCCTCTCCCTCTCCTGCAGCCCAAGGGTTCTGACAATCTGTTGGGGTCCTCCGGTGCTTTCTCAGTAGGGACAAAAAGAATTCCAATTGCCTTCATTGTGTTACAGACTCCTTCAGGCGACGTTACCATATCGGGCAAGGGAAGATTCAGACTGCGGACTCCTCTTTTTCAGACACCTTCAGTGATATTTCCAGAAAAACCCCAAACAGAAAGGAGCTTCCCAGGTGAACGGAGAGTATGAATGGGGCCAGGTCTGAATGACATTATGCTTGGAGAGTTCAAAAACCATCACACTAATACAGCCATCTCGGATTTCAACTGAATGAACAATTTCTGAATCGATTTTATTGTTTAAAGTCATGCTAGTTAATGGCTTTCAAAATAAAATTGCCTTCGGCTGACTTGAATATCAATAGAGGATTAAAATAATTAATTTAATTATATTTCAATCCCCAAATCAAGATTGGTATAAAATCAAACATGTCCCATTTCTTCCTTTGTAAAGTGGCTTATTTCTGAACACAGACTGAGCAAAAATGAACCAAATTACACGCAAACCTTAGCTCAAACCTCCACCAGCCTTAATTATAAATTATTAGGAAAGCTGTTAGATTCCTCCTTTTCCTCAACAGAAAAATATGATAATGATATCTACCTTAAAAACCTATTATGAGACTCTTGTAGACTGCTTAATAAAAGTGCTCAGCTGAAGGCAGGTAACAGAACACACACACACACACACACACACACACAGACACTATAAGAACTACATACAACAACGTGTCTTTTCCAGGTAGAAGGGCCTGGGGAGGAGGAGAGGGCACCACTGTGGCTCAATCCAGCCAAGGGAAGGGGGGAGGGACAGTAGCAGTCCCGGTACCCGGGGACCACCTTTTCAGAGCACTGCTTTTTATCAGTAAGGACATGAGGGGAAAGATCATGGGAAGCTGCAGTTACCCAGAATTTGGACCCAGTTCTCTAGGCTGATAGACTTTTCTGGAAAACTGACAAAGACGTGTGGTGAATGGCTTTGTGGATCACGCAGTTTCACAAATTCTCAAATCTTCCTGAATAGCACGAGAACGACCCCCGGCTATTGAACACACGAACATGGCTTCGCCCCGTGGGCTACAGCGCACCAGGTCCTGGTCCTGCAGCGAGACGTCGGCCCAGCAGCCTCTCCTGTCACACCTTCCCCGAGAGACCCAAGTCTGTGAACCGAGTCGCCAACAGCAAACTCCAAAACATACGAATTCATTAAAGAATTCAATGACTATTAAGCGTCTACTCTCACTAAGCACTATTCTCATTGTCACTGAGTACTGTTCTCGGTGCTGGTCAGACAGCCGTGGGCAACACACAGCCACCTCCGTGGCCGTGCGGGCTCCCGTTCCACGGCAAGGACACCGTCCCCGTGGTCTCGTGCAAAGCCTCCTCCGCATAAACCATCTCCAGCGATGCTCGCAGCAGTGCAGCTGGGACTTCGGCCCCTGGACACTCCCAGTAGCGTTAAATCAGAAAACAAATGAAAAAGTGCCCTCGACTGTCGATGGAGCAGCACGGCCGGGTGATGATGTGGCCCAGCGCCCTGGAACCCAGCGGAAGGCGGCACTCGATGAACGTGGGTTGATTGATCCCCGGCGGCCTGAAGTGCGATCTCCAGCAACCTGCCGGCCGTGTCCCGGCCTCGCCGCCAGCGACCTCCCCATCGAAGCCTCTGATGAGCGCGTGGAGAGCACCCTGATGAGGTTGCAGAAGACATAAAGCAAAGAGGAAGACAGCTGACAAGGCCGAGATCTAAAGTGATTTCGACAGGCTGGAACAATCGCCCGAATCTAACAAGATGATGCTTAATAGGGATGAATGGAGGGCCCTGCACTTGGGTTCAAAGTCCAATTATGTGTGAGACAGGAGAGAGTGGCCGAACCGCAGCGCGCGGGGAAGCCTCAGAGACTCCTGACAGCGGGCACGCAGGGCTCCGCCGTGCGATCTGATGGGCAGAAGCGCCACAGCAAAGCAGCCGCGCTGCCACAAGGGGGCTGCTCAGGCCAGGGCACACAGACGGAAGCAATCGGGTCATCTGTGCGGTTCTGAGCGGCAGAGGACAGAGTTCAGGCAGTGAGCAGGAAACCAAAGGACGTGGGGATCAAAGAGGAAAAACGTAATGGGCTCTTGAAGCCCAGTTAGAGCAGCACATCCTAGAGCATTATGGGAAATGCAAAGTTAATTCTTAATAAAACGCTGCTGTTCTCTGGCTGCAGCCGTCTCCTCCTCCAGGAACACAGCCTGCGAGGACACGTGTGCGGCGCACGCCCTCTGGGATGGAACGGTGCTTCAGGGAGCCGGGGCAGCACGTGCCCAAAGCGCTGTTTCAGTGACTCTCCACCCCCTTCTGTGCTTTGGTAGCAGTGAAACTGTGCATCACAGAGCTGCAGCCTGGCACCCGAGAGCAGAGAGCTGTACTCGCAGGCTGCCGAGGGCTGTGTCTGCTCCCAAAGGAGTGGATTGGCTTCAACTGGTACGGAAGCCTGAAGGAATCACATAGATTCATGACGTGAGGACATGCATTGCGTTTTTCTGATGGATCCTGCAAATTTGTTTTTGTTCAACCTCTGTTGCTATAAACCTTTCTTGTTCTTTTCTCCTTGGAAATATGAATGATTGATTGAATGAATGAATGAGGGGATACCGAATCTCCACGACCTTTTCTTTATTTCTGGCACAAAGTCCAAAGGCAGTCTCCCAGGTGTAGCCTGACACATTCCTCACCTCTGTAACGTCACGTCGCCTCTTTGGTGCAGGAAGGAGGAGCCCTGAGGTCCTCCTGGTTTCTGACTCTAATCCTGGCCCTCACGTTCAGAGCCCTCTGTCTCCCCACGCTCATTCACCCTGCAGTGTGTCTAACTCATTCTTTTGCCCTTTCCAGAAAAGCTTAGGTGTCATAATTTCTGGGAAGACTTCCTTGATTCTTCCAGCCTGAGTGAGGGCCCCCTTCGATGCGATCTGAGGACATCCTGTCCTTGTTAGACCATAATGCCTTGTGCTTTCCATGGTAATTAGCAATTTCTGTGTCTTTCTTCTAAGCCTCAAGAGGGCAGAAACCATGACTGATTTATTCATTGTTATATTTCCAGCATTTAGTTTGGTGCCCGGCACTAAATGTTCAATAAATTTGTTAAACTGAACTAATTCATTGGAGATAGTAAGAACTTTAAGAACATCATTTGAACCATCAGTAACGGTGCATTAAACAAAAGGTGGCGGTGACAGTAACCATCCGTTGCAGTGCCCCTCTGTGATAGAATAAGGAAGCCGAGTGCCCGAGAAGGGGACTGACTTGCCCAAGGCCACGTGGCCAGGTAGCATGTAATGGCCATGTAAGCTAATACTAAAGTCCATTTATCTTGTCTTGGGCTATGAGTTTTGTCTTGTTTTACCATAACTACCACTACCAGACTGTTCAGTCACAAAGGTGTTCTGCCAAAATCAAATATAAGTGGAATTTATTATCTCTGAATCCCCAGGAAGCCTTAGAACCAAGTTTGGAAGGAGGGTGGGAGGTATTTGGAGGAACGGACGGAAACCAATCCCAGCGTGGAATAAGCTTTGCCCCAGAGGGATGAGCTTGGCCGGCCACGCTGCCCCCGGGCACGGCGTCCCTGCTACTAGCCCTTGGGCTCCTCCCCGTGGACTCTGACTCCTGGACCACTCTCGTCCACTGGCGCATGGCTCAAACCTACCTGCAAAGGGTGGATTTTGTTGCTGTTCCTTCCTGAATGTGATCTTCATGTATGTATGAAATGTACCGATAAAATTGATCGAAAAATCAAGGCTAAAGAAAACATCCCCAAATCAGGGAGAAGCATCCGACAGGCAGAGGTGAGGGGCTGACACGGAGCCGCTGGAGGAGGGACTGAAGTACTAAGCCCGCCCAGGACTGAGCCCAAGAGGCGGACGTGAGCAGGCCCCGGCGGTCGAGAGGGCGGTCCTGGTGCTGCGCGTCCCAAAGCCCTGCCAGCTGCCTCCCTCCGTGCCCTGCGGTCCCCAGGGCCCCCTTCTCCTGGGATGTGTGGCTCACGCTCAGCGCTGTCCCTCTGACCCAGTGAGAGTCACAACTTACTTTTTGAAAGAAAAGTCAATAGCTGTTCCTTTCTTTGTGTCATTTTCTCACAAAAGGAACATTTAGAGGGCTCTTGCAAGGGGCCTCCTTCCCCTCAAGGTTCCCTTGCTGGGCTCGTGCCCTGTGCACACTGGCGTCACAGGGAAGCAGCACTTCCGGCCTCGGCAGCGGAGGTGCGTTTGATTTCTCGGCCATCACTTTGTCGTCCTGGATGCCTTTTCTGGAACTTGGGGTGAAAGAGCTGCTCGGAGCCTACGCTTACATGTAGGTCTCCGGGATGAGCATAAAAATGCTGTTTTGTTGGCTGCGACATGGAAAAATGTTATGACACTTGTTCAAAAATGAATGAATAATCTCTGAAAAGTACTGGTTCTGGTCCAGGGACTGTTCTGCCTTTAGAATCTGCCCTCACCCGTGCGCTGTGACTCGTTGACAGCAGGGCAGATGCTGTCGCCGGCAGCAACGGGGCCAGAGCTGGAGACAGTTTGTCCCATGAAGTGTAAGCTCTGCTGCCGTCACGTACGCAGGGATGCTGGGAGGCCGATGTCAGGGAAGCGAGTAATAGTGCACTGATTATCGGAGTCTGAGAAGGACCTGGGACGGGAAAGACAAAGAGAAGGTACTTAGGGAATACGGATTTCAGTTGAAGAAAAGGAATAGCTTTTAATATTGTTGCACAGTAACTGTGGTTGAATCAAGTTGTCTGAATATTTCCAAGTAGCTGAGAGATTGTAAATGTTTCCAACACAAAGAAAAAACAACTTGAGTCAATTACATAAGTCCTCTATCTGATGCAACTTGTATCATGTAATGAATAGACATACTGTGCCCAATACATACACACATATATCCACACACACACACACACACACACACACAAAATCACTATGTATCAGTTAAAAATAGGAGCATAGGGCTGGAGATTTAGCTCAGTGGTTCCGGCGCCTGCCTCGCAAGCTCAAGGTCCTGAGTTCGATCCCGGTAACCACATATAATGCTGAGCATGGCGACTCACGCCCACCAGCCATCAATACCACATAACACAGTGCCGGGCGTGGTGGCTCACGCCTGTCATCCCAGCACTTGGGAGGTAGAGACAGGAGGATTGCTGAGTTGGAGGCTTGCCTGGGCTACATAGTGAGCTCAGGACCAGCCTGAACTACAAAGTGAGACCCTGTCTTAGTATATGTGCTTCCGAAGCGAGCACAGTGAGACCCTGTCTTAAAAAAAATAAATAAATAAAAATAGGAGCATACCCTGAAGTGAAATAAATAAGACACAGAAGTATACATACTATCTCTTTTCTTTAGTATGAAAAACTGAAGGTGTAAATGAAAACCAAATCGTATGATAGGTAATGTGAAATAAGAAGAAAACATGCAAAAGGAAGAGGGAAAGGGTGGGTCTGGAAAAGTAAAGAAGGGAAAGAAAAAAATTTGATAGCAAAAAAAAGGGAACAAAAATAATGTATAAGAGGTGGGGGTTGTAGGGAGGGCAGGGGAATTGGGAAAATGAGAATCAAGATGTGTCATGTAGGGCTGAGGATTTAGCTCAGTGGTTCCGGCATCTGAACTGCACGCACAAGTCCCGAGTTCTATCCCTGGTGACCACATACCACAGTGCCCGGCGTGGTGGCTCAATGTCTGTCATCCCAGCACTCGGGAGGCAGAGGCAGGAGGACTGCTGAGTTGGAGGCTTGCCTGGGCTACATAGTGTGAGCTCAGGGCCAGCCTGAACCACAAAGCGAGACCTGTCTCAAAAAAAAAAAAAAAAGATGTGTCAGGTACAGGTACAAATTATTGTTGAATGTCATCATAAGGTATATATAAAATATACCAATAAAGTCAATTAAAAACAGAAGCGTTCTTTAAAAGAGTGAATTGTCTGGCTTAAACTTTGAGGTGCGTGTGGCCAGGCCGGGCCCCTCGCTCGCGCTCCCGCTGACGCGGCAGGGACAGCCCCGAGTCCGCCCGCGCGCAGTGACGCCAGAGCGCCAGGCAGAAGCTGCTGCTCTTGCGGAGCCCATTTGCTCCTTCACAGCTCGGTGAAACACTGGTATTCACGCTAAGCGTAGCATCTTCCTGACCTATTAAATGATTTAAAACCAACTAACAAGCAAACCGAACGGCAACCCAGGAAAATCTTCCTTTTTGAGACCATGTGGAGCCATTATTCATTTAATAGTACAAACATTCCTCTGTCTTCCAGGGTTACTAAGTTCTGGGTCTTTAATGGACTTCACATTGTACTTAAGGGATTAACAGAGAAGTTCGTAATTGATTCTCTTTGTTGGGGGAAATAAGGGAGACAAGTATTTACCTGGTCACGGGTTATGTTGCTGATGGAATATAAAAAGGCTCTCAGTGTGAGGAGCCCTGGAGTTGTTTGTTTCTTCTGAGAGAGGCGCTGTGGTTAGTGCTGAGGGGCGAATCCGCAGGGTGTGTTCCTTAGGAGACGCTCGGGCTTCCGCTCGCACTTTGTCTCCTGAATCCGCCAGCTGGGCGCATTTGTTCCGCTTCGTTGCGCTCCCGCCCGGTGCCGGACATTGTGCCCTCTCTAGGGACAGTAACACGCGCGGTAGGCGGGAGAGCGGAGGACGGGCAGGGCCTGGGCAGCCGGCCTGCGCTTCGCCCTGCAAGGACAGTGCCCTCCAGTTTTGCCCCCGGGTCCCTCGGTCGGCCGAGCGACTTCCGCCCGCACCCGCTCCGAGCCTGGGAGCGCAGAGCGTCGGGCGTCCGCGGGCGCTCGGGCGGGAGCAGCGGGCCACTGCGGAGCGGGGCTGCCGTGCGGTGCGGACGACGGAGCAGCAGGGCCCGGGCGCGCGCGCGGAGGCTCACGGCGGGCAAGGCAGAGGGCGCAGGGCACGTCTGCCTCGGGTGGAGCCACAGACCGGATCTTGGGCGGCGCCTGCGGTCCCGGCCCGCCCTGGGGGCCGCTGTGCGCAGAGCCGGCACCGGTCCTGGCCCCTGGCTCGGGTCTGGTCACCGGAGACCGCGGCTGGGAGATCCGCTGAGCGTCACCGCGGGAGGAAAGGCCTGCGGGGCCTCCTGGGAACCCTCTGCCTCCCCTCACCGCGCCTCCCCCTGCGCTCTCCCGAGGGGCACCGTCTTGGCAACATTCTCTCTTCCAACTCTCGTGCGAGCCCGTTTGGCTTGCGGCTAGCTGTCCCCCTGAAGACTCACGGAACCCTGGGCGGGATCTCCGAAGAGTGATTGGCGGAAGAGACATTCCGCGGTGAGCGTGACCGGGCAGGCTCCGCCCCCTCCCCGCGCCCCGCCTGACACGCACGAGCAGCTCTCTCGCTCCACGCCCTCTGCCACGCTGTCCTGCTTAGAGTCAGCCTACTGTAGGCTGAAACAGGACTCCAGAAAACCTTTGCTCCCTTAAGTTGGGGGTCCCGGCTCTTGTCTCAACAGCAAGGAAAACGACTCAGGCAGCTTTTGCTACCAACTGTAGGGTCATTGCTGACCCTATGTGACCGTGTGGTGCAGAAGCCTTCAGAAGGAATCCACGGCAGCTATAGAGTGCTAAGCCCGAGAGTAGTTAGCTAAGTTCGGTGGGAGATTCTCACAGGGCCTCAGAGGTCCAGTCTGCGAACAGCCACACAGCTGGGCAAGTCCAGGCTCCCAGGAGGCAGGACTCCACTGGCTCGAGGCCTTGGCTTCTCGGCAGTGCTAGTCCCATGAGACCACAGCCAGGACCTCCCAGAGGTAAGCAGATGTGGGCTGACTCTGTTAGAAGACAGACCCGGTTGGAGAGGCAGCTCCCGTGGGAACGGCCCTTCTGCACCCCTGCCGCAGGCTTGCGCTTCCTGTCCGCCGTGTGTGAGCAGCCATCTTCCTCCACACACTCTGCTGTGTCTCCTGCCTCGGAATCAGGACTGCGGTCTGAGAGGCGAGTCAAAATGAATCTCTCCTCCTCTGAGCTGTGGGGGTCAGGTGTGTCTCAGCAAGAAAAAAAGTGCTGAGGACACGGGCCACCCTGACTCGTGAAATGTTTGGTTTTACTGCCATAATTCCTGTATCCTGGACAATCACAGAGTTCTGGGCAGATCAGGGTATTTGCTCATCCTTAAATCTCATGTGAGTTCATTTCTAGGCCAACTGTGGCACAAAACCACATGGAAGAGAATTCAGGGAAGCGCTTCCTGGGCTTATGCATGGTCAGTGGCATCAGTTTACTTTGACAACCCAGGACACTAGATACAGCTCATTTCAAAGATTTGTATCAGCCAATGTTCAAATGGGCTATATTCTAATCACTGCAGTGCTACTTGATCGAGGCATGCTCATGGAGTATTTAATTCCAATATAAAAAACCAATAGTTTGGCTGATGCTGAAAGCATTTTTTAAGAACTGCTCAAATTAGATAGACTCAAGTGTCTTATGCCCCCCCCCCTTCTGTGAGGTTTGATTTTAGTGTTGCTGTGGCTGGTAGGTGTGCTAGGCGGACAGGGTCCCGGGGGGCCCAGGTCCTGGCACTGGAACACAGCATTGGCGGAGTAGAATCTTTGATTGTTAGCAGGGGCACTGTGCCAGGTACAAAAAAATGAGAAGGTAGTGTGTGTCAGGGGGGAGGTGTCTCCCCTCAAAGGACCACTGCTGATCGCAGGCAACCTGTCTTGACCTCAGGGTATATGCCAAGCCCTACGAGATGCCCACATTGGTGGCTGGAGGGATGAGTATTAACAGTGAAAGAAAAAGAAAAAAATTTTTGGTGAGAAAAGGTCACTGTGAGACTTGAAAAGAGAAGACAAAGGAGATGTGTGCTCTGTGTGACTTCCAGAACAATTCAATAATGTCTGCGAAAGGCTCGGATTTATTGGGAGTGAAGCAGGCAGGCTTGGGGCCATGCGTTCGGCTTGGCCTGTGTGAATGATTCGGAGGACTCGCTAGCACAGTAAGTAAGCATAATGGTTTTTGTATTGAACTGTGGCACCCTCCGCCAACTTGAAAGAGCCAAGATTCTCTTGAATTCAATTTACTTTGCATTAACAGAAGATCTGACGCTCATCTGCTCTAACTGCTTCTTTTATCTGAGCTGCTAAAGAGTCACATGGTTTAGGGAGAAAATTAAGAGATTTCACATTTGTTGCTCTAAGCAAAATCATTTTGTTATCTACTTTAATGAGAGTGTGGCCGAGTTTTCCTGTTTTAATAATCACTGTGTCTTAAACTTCTCTTCCATGAAGGCAATATCAACAAAAATTCTCGAGGGACTTTATACAATTAGTTTTTCTCAGTCTATCATCTGAAACCATTGAGATTATTTTAGAAGAGTAGAAGGAGAGCTCTTTCTCTGAGCTGTCTGGGTGCAAATAAGGAAAAGGGACAATTCAGTGATGCTTTGGAGAGGGGAGTGACAGAATGTGAATCTTCCGTCCTTATCGGGATTCGCATTTGAGGGAAGCGGTCCTGTATTTTATTTTTCTATTCATACATCAAAGGTCTGTGTGTGTTTTGTCAGGTCCTGAAGTCACGGAGGAGGTAATGTGTGTGTTCATTGCTCTTCCATCTGTTGGAAATTCTTAAGAACCAGGGAAATGCTTTCCAAAGTATCACAAATCTAGTCTTCGGTGAATCTATCTTTCATGTTTGAAGATAAACGGGTCATAATTCTGAATTTGCACTCAAATCACCTAACGAGTTGTCTCACGTGATGCTTTATCAAAGTCTTCCAGACCACAGATCTGCAGTCTTATTTCAGACTCAAATTGAACACCATGTCTGCTCTTAATGGGTGTGCGTGTATGTGTGTGTGTGTATGTGTGTGTGTGTGTAAAATTTCTAGCCTTTCTAGTCTAGAGTACCTGAAAGAGTAGATAGTGAAAAAGTTTAAAGACTGGTGAAATAGTCAAAAGCCATAGGAAAAAGAAATAATACATCTAACAGATTAACAGGGAACTATTTGGAATTGTAACAAAAAGAATGCGAAGTTACATTATTTTAATTGTCTGATAAAAAGAAAGAGGTACAAGTTCTTGAGGGCAGAGACATAGTTTTCTTAGAAACAAATTTAGGAGGTGACGTTTGTGCCCAGATGTAGTGTACACTGTCCGCAGGGCTGAGTTTGCAGACGGCACCTGCATGGATTTCTGTGGATGTTTCTATTCATTCGGCAAAAAGAGAAGAGTGTGATACACAGGTTCTAAGAAGGGATTTCTGTGCAGGACGAGCTGAACAGGATCTAGGGGAGTCCCTTTCCAGTCCCATAATGGTGATGGGTAAAATCAAGAACATTAGGAAGAGAGATCTCATAGGGCACACACAGGTGGCCACAGAGACACTTAGACTGCTGCAATTCTTTAAATTCCACCCTTTAAGGGAGGTGTCATTAGTGCTTTTTGGGTATTAGCCATTGTGATCAGACCCATAGGAGGTAGTTCAGTCATAAAGCACTTACCTAACATGGGGTTGGCCCTATCTCTGATTGATCCCCAGTATTGTTTAAAAAAAGATGAATATATTATTTTACATATTTCTTGGAATTAAAAAAATGTTCTATTTTTATGTTGCAGAATTATTGAAACTCCCCTAGAATTTGTAGTGCTCAGTCTGCTGGCCCTCTTTTTTTAATTTTTTTTTTTTAAAGACAGGGCCTCGCTTTGTAGTTCAGGCTGGCCCTTAGCTCACTACATAGCCCAGGCAAACCCGGAACTCGGCAATCCTCCTGCCTCTGCCTCTTGAGTGCTGGGATGACAGTTGTGAGCTCCACGCCTGGCACTGTGGTATGTGGTACTGACTGCTGTTGCGCGTGTGTCACCACACCCCGTATTGTTGTATGTAGTTACCAGGAATTGAACCAAGGATCTTGCGCTTGCCAGGCAGGCACCAGAACCACTGAGCTAAGTCTCCAGTCAAGCGGGACCTCTTTTGATGTTCCACTGGGCTCCCAGTTTCTCCTCTTGCCTCCTGTGTAAGGACTCACTATGTTTGTTCAGCTCTCCGTCTTCTAGAATTCTTTTCCTCTCGCATCTGACATCAGAACGAAAGCTGATCTCCAAGTGTCCCCCTTTGTGTAGCGTCCTTAGCTGCCACACACCCCAGGAAAACCAGCTCAGCGCCTCGCTGCGCCAACCTCCCCCAGAGTCGGGCTCCAAGCCTAGGCCTTAGGAAGGAGGATTACCTCATTTAACGATTGTATCCGTGGCCAACAACTTTTCTGAGTACACATCCTCCTGGAAGACTCCTTCATCTTGAACATTAAGCACTAGGTCATTCTCCATGCAGCCTCCCTGGCTAGTCAGCATTTTGGCTCTAATTAACTTACAGTACTCCATGAATTAATTCATCCTAGCATGGGCATTCTTCTCAGGGGTCTGCCCTCACCCTTTATGCCATCTCTGTCTACATCGGTCCATCTGTCCCTGTACCCTTGTGCCTGTGCCTAATCTGTCTATCGTCTATCAGCTCCAGTCTCTGAATGAAAGATGTCATTTATTCTGTGAGTTCGACGGAGCTGAGCATACTCATTTGAACTCCTCGCTGTATGTCTCCTGAAACCATCTCTTGCTCAGTGAAAGTCTTGCGTATCTCACTGTCTACCACACATCTTTAAGTTGGTGCTTCTCAGATGTAAAACTGAAGTTGCCACAGGTATTTCCCGCCCCACCTCTGCCTTTTCTCTCTTCGGCCTCTGTCCTCTCGTCCATGGCAGTAAACTTGGAACCATATGATACCGGCCTCTTCCCTTGAATCTAGTCTCTAGTTGCTCAAGAATAACGGAATTCCTGATTTTTCTGAACCCGATGGCCCTGAAGACATTGTTCTCTTACTTTTGCAGAAGATAATAACCCGTGTGCTTGCCCGGGGATTTGCCCCAAGCTGCCTGCTTCATGCTCAACCCACCCAAGCTCTTCTTAGGTCAGATTCTGTCTGGCAGCCAGACACAGCACTTCTCTTCCTTCTCTCCTTCTTTCGAATCTTACAGCTGCCTTTTTGCACTAACTTTTTTCTCTTTCCCTTTAGTGGCCATACCCTTGCCTTGATGGAGGTGAATGGTGTCTTGAAAGAAAAAAAAAAAAATCTTTCCTCTTGCGAGATTTACCTCCATCTGTCCTTCTGACGAGTACACCCATCACTGGGATCAAGCTGAAGAGTGGTTCGATGGGGATGTGTAGGTTCTGCAGAGAGGAAGGAGCTGTTCACGGAAGAACCTGTGTTACGTGCTGGGAAACGCGCCTTGGAGTGGACCTGGTGGGTACTGGCCAGAGTGATGGGTGATGCGAGGCTGGAAGGAAAAACCTTACTGATACTATGTCTCGCTACTCATTGTGGTTCAGTCCTCACCACATCTAAGCAGGATCCCCATCACCTGGAAGTTGTTATCAATGCAAGTTCTTAGGCCTCACTCAAAACGCAGTGGGTGAGAAACTCTAGGGATGGGTCACAACAACTTTCCTTTTATCAAACGGTCCAAGTAAGTGTCATGCGCACTGAACTTTGAGAACCGCTTGTTTGTGATTCAGAATTCATCTTTGGCGAGGCTACCTAGAGCTTTCCTGATACATTGCTGAAACTTGGGAGAGCAATATCCACATTAAATAAAGTAGAGAAGCCAAACTTGCCAGGCAGATGCTAAAGACAGTCACAAATACTGGAAGAAGGGACCGTGGTGTGGTAAATTTTTCAGAGAATACCCAGGAAGATACTAGACTTCTAATTAACCAAGAACCAAAGCCAATAGCATTTCTGGCCAAAGTTGGCATTGGTGCTGTTGGACTAACACTGTTACCAAACCTGAGTTCATGTATTTCTTCTCTTCAGAGCCTCTGTCCAAGATTCATAGGTCCTAATGACAGTTTGTATTCGTTCAGCTAAGGCCGCGCTCTGCTTTGGCTGCTGGAGGTGAAGCAGTGCCATGGAGAAGGAAGGAGAG
>PVIC010031992.1:0-20968 GCA_004025085.1 Thryonomys swinderianus
TCTAGGGGAGGGAGCCGCGGGGCGCGGGGCGCTCTTCTGGGCACAGGTGCAGCAGGACCCGGCCCGGGCAAAGAGGGAACTCCGCTCCCGCCTCAGACGCCCCTCATCCACAGGCCCACTCGGGACGGCTTTCAGGGCTAAGCACAGGAGACGAGCCTGTCGGAGGAAAACGCGTGCCACCCGGGGGCCGGCCAAGGTTAGTTTCTAAAAGATAGGAAAATGCCACGCGTGGAGGGAGCGTGTGACAAACGCGACCCGTCGCACTGGCGATGTGTGTGCGTCCAGACACCCGCCGGAGAGAGAAGGAGCCATCCTCGCAGAGCGGCAGGCGGCAGCCCCGGACACACACCCGGCGGGCCGGGCCCGGAGGACGCAGGAGCCCCGCAGGGCCACAGGGGACGGGGCAGGAGAAGTGGGCGCGTGGCCGGGCGGCTTCTCTGGCCCGCACCCGCGCGGCCGGTGCCTGTGAGCTGTGTCGCGCATCTTTTCATCCCCTGGGAAACGCAGGGCACATTGGAACCACGGTGTCGCCGCTGACTCCTCATGGAGGCTAACAAACAGAAAGAGAAAAAGAAGCGATGGTAGAAGCGTGTGACAGGGGCCGGGATTTAGCTCAGTGGTTCCGGCTCCCGCCTCGCAAGTGCAAGGTCCTGAGTTTGGTGCCTGGTACAAAACATAAAAATTTAACAAAAGTAAATAAAAGAAGTATGTGGTTGGCCAGAGATTTAGCTCAGTGGTTCCGGCGCCTGCCTCACAAGCGCAGGGTCCTGAGTTCGATCCCCGGTAACCACATACAATGCTGGGCGTGGAGACTCACACCCAACAGCCATCAATACTGCATACCACAGTGCCGTGGTGGCTCACGCGTCATCCCAGCACTCGGGAGGCAGAGGCAGGGGGATTGCTGAGTTCGAGGCTTGCCTGGATTGCATAGTGAGCTCAGAGCCAGCCTGAACTACAAATCGAGACCCTGTCTCAAAAAAAGAAAAAAAAAAGCGTGTGATGCCAGAGAGAGGCTCAGTCATGAGCCTCCTCAGCAAGTCCAGCTTTTCTAGTTTCCAGGAAAGCCACGCTCCCCAGAGAGCCCCTTCTGGGGCTGGCGCGGGAGCCACGCGCACGGCCCCGCTGCCTGTCCCTGGGACCGCGCACACATGGCAGTGTCTCCTCCTCCGCTCAGCAGTGCTGAGGTCTCCAGCAGCAGAGACAGCGGGACCCTCGTAACCCTAATGCCTGGTGACAGAAGCCCATGTCAGCGAGTACTTACAGCACCCGAGAAGGGACAGATTAAACTCGCCTCGGAAGCTCTAACGAGCGCGCTGCTGACGGGAAGTAGGCTGAGACGTCTCAGTCCCCGACGCGGCAGGCTGGCTCAGGCGCGCACCGCGTGCTGGGAAGCTCCAGAGGACGGCTGCTCGTGACCTTTTCGTTTGGTTTGTTCCCAAGCACGTCCTCGGGCTTCAGGCTTCGGGGCACCCTTGGCCCCGTTCTCGCTGGGTGGCATCTGTGACTGGATACCGGGCCCTGGCCTGGCACCTTCTTTGTCCAGGGCCGCCTGCCGACCAGCGCCTCCTCCCTCAGCCCCCCGACTGGCTCACGTGCATTTCTAGCTGCTGTCTGGACGTGACGACACGCCTGGCCTTCTCACGGGACACTCAGGAGAGGCAAAGAGAGCCAAGGGCACCCCGAAACAGCGGCTGCACCCCAGCCTGCTCGTCGGGGCCTGGTGGAGGCGAGTGGAGCCGGGAGCAGCTCTTAGGGCCGCGCAGCCAGCTACGGGCTCTTGATCAGCCGAGGTCAGGGTGGCTGTCACCCCAGGACTGACACCAAGCGTGACGTGCTCAGGTGCCCTGGCCGAGGGGTGCGGGGCACACCGTCTGCCCATCCTGAGCACGGGGCAGAGTCCGGGCATGCCTCCTGGTGCCTGGCTGGGTGCAGACAGGGTTTCTAAGCAAACCGGAACGTGCTGGATTGGGGGGCCCAGCAGGAGGGCTGCTGCTCACTTGGGGTGCCCACGGCCACTCCCCTGAGCCGATGGTGGCTCTGCAGGCCCCAGGGGAGGACGGGTCTTCCTGCCTGGGAGCCTCATGGCCCCAGGAACCCTTGATGACAGAGCGTTCTCTGAGGTGCCAAGTGGCACCGAGGGTCACCGTGGACTCGGTCGCCTCTGGGGTGGTGGCTCTGGTGTGGCCTGCAGGGACCTCTGTCCTGGCAGCCTCCTCCCGCGTGGCCGAGAGCTCGTTCAGACCCCTGACAGGAGGCTGGGGGAGGGCAGGGAGTGAAAAGGATCCGAGTGTGTTACACACGTGCACACAGCTGTCACACGCACCACTCTTCTGCACTACTAAAAATAATAAAGCTAAAATGACCGAAGAGGCCCCGGCCTGACAGAAGCACACAGCCGTCCCCTCGCTCTGCGCAGCCGGGGCCCTGGGGCCGTCCCGGCCGGTGTCCCCGCGCGTCGCTGCTCGGGCTGTGTCTGGGTCCACGTCTGCCCTCCTCCCAGGGACCTCACGAAGCCTGTGTGTCTCGTGGGGCACTGGGGTCCAGCTGGCTTCACTCAGAGCCTGCTGGGAAGTCCAGTCCCTGCGTCTGTCCCTGTCCACGTGACAGCTGTGGTGCTTCGGGGTGGGCCGGAGGCACAGGCCCTGGTTGGCTAGCTCTGGGTCCCTGTGGGCCTCTGGGCCGGTGGAGCCCTGGCTTCCCTGGCTGGCTCAGCTCCTTGGGTGGCAGGGACCTCCCACGCCCTGCGCTTGGGTCTCCTTCACAGCAGTCACGGGGCCTCCGTTAGGAGTGAGGCAGGGGCCGGAGCCCCGCGGGCCGCACTGCAGGCACTCAGTTGCACGCAGAGTGAAGAGGCAGCACGTGGTGGCAGCAGGCAGGAAGCTGGAGCCCGGCACACCCACCTGAGGCCAGAGGAGGCTCGGACCAGGCCCAGGGCCCAGGGCTGAGGGCTCACAGCTCAGGCCTTCAGAGGTGTGATTAGGAGGAAGAGATGAGAGGTGAGGAATCCAAGATGGCGGCCTGCTCCCCTGAGTGCCGGAGGACCCAATGGCGGAAGGCGGCCCCGGGGCCTGGGCTGAGCGTGGCAGAAGGCCAGTGTCTCTGCTGGAAGCGGAAGGACCTGGAAACGAAAGGCCAAAGCAGATAATGAAGACTGGAGCTCCTGCTCTGGAGAGAGGCACCCTCTTTTCTTTCCCTGTCCTTCAGCCAAGGCCACGAGCCAGTTGGTCGGGGCCGCCTGCACCCGGGGCTCCTGGACCCAGTTCCAGAGCGTCGTGGGGATCACCCGGAGCTGGGTGGTCTGTGAGGTGCTTCTCACTTAATTCCAGCTGACCCGTATGCTTACCGGTCACGGTGGCCGTGCCCAGGCCGTCTTGGAGACCGCTGGTCTCATGCCAGCCGTGTACAGCAGCCTTACAGGTGAGGGGAGACGGAGTCCTTGAAGCCCCCCTGAGCCCAGACGATTTGGGGAGAAAGTGATATTCGAGTCAGTCTCAGGGAAACGTTGAAAGCTCCAGCTTGAAAGGGGGAGGGGCAGGGACCCATAGGAGACATGCGGTTCCCACGTGTGCTCAGAGCCAGAGGCGCATAGGCCGAGCTCCCTTGGCTGCCCCAGCTGCCGATGGCCTCACGTCAGCGTCCCTGTAGCCCCCGTGCCCAATCCGTGTGGGGTCGGCCTCGGTCACCCTGCGCAGCAGAGGCTGGTGTCTCTGTCACCTGACTGAGCCGTGGGGTGCCGCATGTCCCTCTGGGGTCCCCACTGCAGCGGATTTCAGTTCTCCTGAGCGTTCATGTGGGCTGGTCCTGCCCTGATGAGGACGGAAATGAGACATCCCCGTGATTGCCGCGCTCTGACTCTCTGCCCCGTTTGAGGGCCGCACCCGCACCGAGATCACTTCATTAAAGCTGGAGGGAGGTGCACCTGCTCTCCGGTCTCCGAAGCTCGTCGGAGCGTGCTGGCTTTGTAAATGAACTCGTTACGGGACCAAAGAGGAGGCGAGGCTGCTCGGTTCTCTGATACCATCTGGTCCCCCAAGTCTCCACTAATTTGAATATTCAGGTAGAATTCAAAATCTGTCATTTCTCAGCAGAGCCACTGGGTAAAGGCAGTTAGGGTTCTGGGCCAGCTGGGAGACAATTGGGGGCGGGGCTGACTGAATTTCTGTCTCTGTGGCGAAGTCCTCACACAGCTCCACCGTGTGTCTCCTGAAGAGAGCCAAGCTGCTGCCCGCGTCCACTCGACGACCTCCAGGGGCCTCCAGGGGCCAGCGGACGGCCCAGCTCCCCTCCGAGGAACACCTGTGCCGCTGCGCTGCTCACTGGGCCGGACCAGGACTCCCCTGCTGCCCGGGGCCGTCCACACCCCACGGCGGCTTCCCCCACGCAGGGACATGCTCCCGGCCGGGGACCTGCCACAGGCCCCGGGCTGCCCGATGTGGACGCTGGCTGGGAACTGGCCCCTGGGGAAAGGCACTGGCAAACCCGTTTCTTTGCTACCTCGAGGTCATTCGTGAGACTCCAGCTCCAAGCTTTGCAGCCCCCGTCCGGCCGTGGGCAGTCCAGGTGCCCCACAGCCCGTGTCCACCGCCAAGGATGAACCGGACCCTCCCTCCGTCAGTGCTGGCGCTGGCCCACAGTGCACACCCAGGTGCGGGGAACAAGTCCCTGGGCGCGGGGTGGCAGAGAGGAGGCAGGCTGGCTGGGCCCGAGGAAGAGTTGTCCCCTCTGGGGTGCTGTGGCCGGCCAGCCACCCCCTTGTAGTCCCGGGGGCTCCTGGCACTGGGCAGCCCCTGCTCTGGGAGCCCCCGGCCCCCCGGTCAGACTCTGAGCAGAGGGTGGCTGCCCCCAGCACTGCAGGCCTGGACGCCCAGACCTGGGCCACGGCTAGGGCTCGGGGGACCCGGATGCATGGGGTCCCCGGAGGGTGCCGACTGCCGGCTCCCTGTGTCCCGCTCCCTCCGGGCTGAGCCGGCCGCCTGCCTGCGGGCCGAGCAGGGAGCCCAGCGCTCCTAGGGCTGGGCCCCAGGGACCTGGCCGGAGGGTGTCCTCTGGGGCCCTCCCTTCGCACCCTCTGATAGGTCTGACTGTGTTAACCTATTTAAATACAAAATTAAAATGACATATAGAGAAAAAGGTAGCTAATTTTCGCAATTATTTAGGTATTAAATAAAAACCCAGTAATCTGCAATGTTACTTAAAGTAGAGAATGAAAATGACCTACAGAGAAAACTTAAGATAATTTTTGCACAGATTTATTCATTTTATGGAAAAGCTCAAATAATCTAGAAGGGTACTTTTCTGAAAAATCATCAGTGACATCATTAGAGTCAATTTCTTCTGCAAATTCCTGTTTTATGGAGAATTTGACAGGAGTTTGTGTTACACAATCAGGCACACACAGGGAACCTTAACATCACACCAAACACAATTCACAAGAACCATCAACTACGACCATGATGTCACGCTCCATCATAAATTATGCTAATAGTTAACTGATGTAAGGGAAATGCTAATAATCATATTGGCACTAACATTTATTATAAATGTTGCAAAGGGCTCATCAATAAAGAGTGAGATAACATTTTGGGAGCATAATGCACTGTGGATTTTTTCCAGTGTACCTGAATTGGCCCCTGCGGGCTACGACACTGCCCACAGCTGTGTCCCCGGCAGCATGGGGCCCCAGTGGCCGCTGCGCCCCGCTTCTCGGGACAGCACTGTGGGCAGGGCGGCCCTGCTTGCTAGGCCCAGACCCCTTCACACCTATTGTCTTGTTCCCCCTTCCGTCCCGAACGGAGCCCCGGAAGCCAAGAGGAAGGACAGGCAGGGAGGCTGGGGAGCCTCAGTGAGCTCGGTGCCGGTCCTCTCCGCGGCCACAGCCAGCCCGCCAGGGGAGCCAAGACTGCTCCCCAGAACCTCCTGGTGCCCCCCCCAGGGAGACGCAAGCGCGCCGTGCAGGGGCAGGCGGGCAGGACGGGCCCCGGGCGGGAGCCGTCTCCAGGGCGCCATTCCTGGGAGCCAGGCCCTCCTGCGCGTGAGGGGCTCGGGGAGGAGTCTGGGGTCTTCTGACGGGGGAGGAGCCCTCGTCTTGCCAGGCCGGGCCGCTCCCCTGGCCGCCTCTGCCGGGCTCCTCGCACGGGCTGGGACCTCGCTCGGCCTGTGTCTTTCCTGAGCGCTCCCGACCTTGGACCAATGATAGCCCGACCCACCCTGGGGGTGGCACGCTCTTTCTGGATGTGACTTTGGCCACTCCGGCCTCCTGACGTGACCGGTCTCCAGGACACTGGCCAGCGCGGGGGCCGGGGTGCGGTGCCGGCCCTCAGCCCCAGCCGGGGGGGACGCAGGCTCCCCTCCCCCGCGCTGCCCGAGGCAGGGGCCCCGCCCGTCCTCCCTCCCGGGGGAGGCACGTTTGCTGAGACCCGCAGCGGAGCGGAGCTGTTGCCTGAGAACCAGCTAGTTTTGCGTTTCCGTGAAACACTCCAAGGGGACAGGACTCGAATGGTCCCGGCTGTGAGCTGTCACTGCTGGAAGGGCCGCCGGGCGCAGCCGGGGTCTCCCGCGTGAGTGACCAAGAGCCCGAGACCGTGCCCACAGGAAGAACCCTCACCAATGGGACAGTTCGGGGCCCCAGAGTCCCTGTCCTGGGCACTTCTGCCCCGGTGGGCGGTGGCTTCCTCCAGGCCTGGCCTGTGACACTGTCTCCTCAGAGCCGGGCCCTTGGTGACTGTGACGGCAGCTGGAACTGGCAGCCTGGGCTGTGGCTTTGGGCTTCAACCCTGGGGGCTGAGCCACGAGGGCGGGACGGGAAACGGTCTGGAGAGGGGCACAGGCCGGTGGGCACAGGCCGAGGGCGGGCGGGCTGGGGGCTCCGCCCAGCTGTTGCAGAGAAGGTGCCCCATGCCCTGGGGCCCAGCCGCCCGCCCCTGCAGGCTTGGTGTAGATGGGTGGGGTGGCCACTCAGGCAGGCTCCACTCAGGCCACCCCTCTGGAAGCTTCCGAGAGGCTCCGCAGGTCTCTTGCACTTCCCTAATGGCGGGCACACTCTGAGAGCTCATGGGTGACCGTCCCACGATGCAGGTCACGCTGCCATCTCAGCAAAGGCCCAGGAGCTGAGCACCCCTGTGTCCAAGGCCACCGGTGAGGCCACCGCACCGAGGCCAGGGATTCTCAAGTGGGGCCCTTCCCCGCCCTGCAGGGCTCTGCACGCTGCTGCCCACGAGGAGCCCACTGTGCGGAGCTCCTGTCGGGACCAGGATCCGGAGCCCTCGCTGTGTCTGCGCAAACCCACGGCCCGCGGCTGCCCCTCCACGGGCAGCTTCCTCAGGTGCCCTCGGGAGCTTTGCTCGCGGCGTCCAGCAGAAGCCTTCCCTGGGGTGCAGGGGCGGCTGCGCGGATCCCCAGGCAGGCGGCGAGGCGCCACCCTCGCCTGCCGGGTGCTCAGGGCTGGGTCCGGGCGCAGGGCTGAGCCGTGGCCGGGAGGACAGAGGAGTGGGGGTGGTCGGCGGGCAGGCGGCGGCTCTGAAGGGGCAGCAGAGGGGAGCGGCTCAGAGAGGGAAGCGCAGGCAATTACTGTAACTGCTGTAGCATGTTATCCTATCACCACGCAGGACAAAAGTTTCCAGCATCTGCTTCCAAACTGTCATGTCAGACAAGACCTGCATTGCCTCCCGAAGTTTTTAATCTTCCACGTGGAGCAGCCGGTGCCCCCTAACAGGGTGGGCGCAGCCATAACCCATTGTTGGTGGCCACAGGCGGCCTCCCGCTCGCTCCTGGCAGGCGGGTGGACGGGCAGGAAGCGCAGCCGCTGCAGGTGCGGCCTGGCGCGGGGCCCACCGGGGCGGCTTCGCGCTGTGCCACGTGGCTCCCGAAAAACCCATCAGGGCCGCCGGGGTCCGGGCAGATGTGCTCGGCGGGGACCCTGGCTGCCTGGCCCTCGCCTCGCCCTCGCCTTTCCACGGTGGGCACTGGGTGTGGCCACACGTGCCAGCTCGTGCGCCTCATCCCAGCCCGGTGCCCTGCAGCTCCTGCCTGCAGAGTCGTGATGATTTCTCCATGGAATTTTAAAATTTCACTTTTCTAGCCGACTCACGCTCCGGGCCCTCGGGCTGCGCGTTGCCCCTCTCACGGCCTCTGGTCTTCGCGGCACAGAGCTGCTCACCCTCCAGCCCTCGCCACGAGCCGGGCTCAGTAAACCGTCTGCGTAGCTCGTTACCCTGGGCGCTTTACCCCTGGCCGGCTCAGGCCGGCCGGGACGGTGTGCAGCTGGCACAGGGAGTGCCCACGGCCCGCTCTGCTTCCGCCGTCCCTTTGCGCCAGCCCTGCGCCCTCCCGGCAGCGTGCGGTGGATGCCCGCACGTTATTCCCAGCTAGGTTTCTGTTTCCCTCGGGCCGCGCGGTGCGTCCCCGACGTCCTTGCTCCTCCTCAGGATCCCGCCCAGGCCCACCTGACTCTCGTCTCCCATCTCCGGTCCTCAGAGCTGTGACACCCTCGGACTGGCCTTCTGCCCGGTCCCGGGACACGCAGGTCGGCTGCCCATGTCTTACAGGTGCCCGACGTTGGTCTCAGGACCAGCGCAGGTCTGGTGCCTTTGGAGGAGACCACAAGGCACAGAGCGTGGCTCATCACATAGAATAGTGGGGGCACATGCCCCCCCGGGCTGTCAGCGCCATGGTGCCTGGGCCCGAGAGCAGGAACCTCCTCCAGGGTGCCCCGCGGCTGTCAGGGCGCTTCGGGCCATCCCGAGACCTCCCCGCGCAGCAGGCCCTGTCTCTCCAGGGGCGACCGCAGGACAGGCGGGGCTCCCTGGGGAAGCCCAGCCACGCGTGCAGACGGGCTGGGTGGGGACTCAGTCGCACTGCAGCTCCTGGAGGGAGGGCGGCTGCCAGGCTCTGCCCACGGAGGGGTGGCTGGATGCCCGGCCCTGGCTCCTGGCTCTGGGCCCGGTGTCCCCTCTGCTGGTGATGCTGTTCTTCAGTCCCGGAGCACAGAGAAGCTTCCCGCAGCTGGAAGAGGTGGAACATTCCATCCAGGTTGAACTAAACCCAGTGAGAGAGGAGTGAGGTTACAGGGCTCTTTTCTTTTCTTTTCTTTTCTTTTCTTTTCTTTTCTTTTCTTTTCTTTTCTTTTCTTTTCTTTTCTTTTCTTTTCAAGTTAAGGCCAAAGGCAAGAATAGAGAGAAATGGGTTAATTGACTTAGGTCCTTGTCTATAGTATCAAAGAGACTCCAGGCTGCCTGCCCGAAGAGACGGACACCCCCGCCAGGCTGGCCACTGCCACGAGGCTGGCTGTGCTGTGCAGAGGCCTCTCACAGCCCTGAGCCCTGACCCACTGCCTCCGGATACATCAGAAGGCCTATGCTGGGAAAGGGGTGCAGGGGTCCCCAGCACTGGGATGTGCGTGGAGGGCAGGCCAAGCGAGGGTCAGAAGTAACGTGCTGCAGAATACCCAAGTGGGTGGTCCTGCAGGGCAGGGCAGGGCAGGCGGTGGCTTCCTGCAGGTCCTTCTGGGGTGGAGGGTCTGATGAGAGACATTCGGACCCCCTTGGCTTCGAGACCAGAGGGGCACTGGGAAGGGACTGTCTGGGCCTCAGGCTGCCTTCTGCGCCTGCTGGATGGACACCCTGGTAAGGCTACACAGAGACCCCAGTCCACAGTCTCTCTGATCACGGACGTGACCAAGGGATAGTGTGGGGTCAAGGTCAGCTCCACCATGGTCCTGCTGAAACCAGAGAGCCTTCTACCCTCATGCAGGCCCACAGTTTAGCCGATCACAGGAAGAGTGATGTGCTCCCGTGAGCCGTGAGCACCCCAGGGTGTCCTGCCACAGGACCCCATAGTTAATGGCAAGATGCTGTGTGCACATCCTGCTGGGAGTCTCTGGGAGACTGTGCCGGGCGGGGGCGGATAAAGCCCTGTCACCTCCCTCCCCATGAGAGTGGAGGCCTGATCTTAGCCTCACAGGGTGCTACACGGCCGAGGCATCATCCACTGCACCTGAATGTTGACCTCAAGAGGCTATTACAATAGCTCAGGATGTCAGGTGGGGAAACTGAGGCCCCATGGACCTCGGTGGACAACATTCTACAGGGTGCAGAGGCTGGGTCCACCTGGCTCGGAAGGGGCCTTGGCGTGGAGAGGATGGACCATCACACTCCAGAGGAGGGGAGCACATCCACCCCTGGAAAGTCGCACACTCAAGATGTCAGGGAGCACAGGGGCCGGCCCCACCCAGAGGGGCCCGGAGGGGGCCTGTGGGTCACCAGCAGCATGTACCGCCAGTGCCCGGGGGCAGCCAGATCTGTGACCCGGGTGGGCCTGTCACGGCCGCGCAGAGGAGCCCTCAGACCTCCCAGACAGCACAGCACAACCCTGGCCCTTGGTCTCTCGCACACGCAGCTTGTCCAGCAGCGCGGACAGCTCCCCGGGCTGCGGGGAGCAGCTGTCCCGTGTCCTCCAGCCGGAGGCCGGGTGCCCACAGAGTCTAGAAGAATACAGCTGCCCCTGGGGCCCTGGGGGCCCGTCCACATCTCTCACCAGAGCCTGACCCCCAGGGGCGCGGGACCGATGAACAGATGAGCAGGGGACAGGTGGGTTTCCTAATGATGGCGGGAGAGAACTTAGTGGCCCTCATTAAGGAGAAATTAATGAAGGCTAATTAAGGAGAAATTAATGAAGGGCCACGTCAGCCACAAGGACTCTTCACATCCTGATCTACTTTGCCGTGGCCAGAGCTAAGTATGCTTCAAAATCTTGTCTCCACTTTTCTTGTCTTGCCATATCAATGGGCCGGATCCCTCAGCACTGCGTCTTCACGATTTCCGCTGGACGTGCTGGTCCTGCCAGCTGCTGTCCCACTGGCCAATGGTGGGAATCCTGGAGACCTGACCGCAGGTGGTGATGGGGAGGAGGCCCCGCAGCTCACCCTGAAACGCCCTCTGTGCATGCGCGGGCAGCAGAGGACAGACGGACGCCCTCCCAGCACGCCCATCAGCCTCCTCCAGCCTTCGCTGACAGGCTTGAGGGGTCGAGAGCCGCCAGCAATACACAAGGGAGCACTGGGTCAGAGCCACGAAGGTACTGGGGCCGGACAGAGCCAGACTGCAGTGGGTTCCAGGCGGGACCAGAGCGCTGGTATTTACGGGTGTGATCGCTGCTCTGCGCAGGGTGCCATGGGAGCCCTGTGCTGGTCACAGAGAAGTGAGTTGTTTGTGGTCATTTACACGGGGAATTTTTCTTATAACACCTGCTTTTGTTTCTCGGGGTTCTGAACAGACGTCGGTGGGACCTTGGGCGGCCCCCTCAGGCACGCAAAGTGCGTCCGGTTACAGAAAGGGGAGGGGGGCAGGGGACTCAGGGCTGGTAGGCGCGAGCCCTCAGGGCGGAGCAGCCGCGGCCAGCAAGACGGAGGAATAAACTAATGTCCTCGATTACAAAAGGCTCGTGCTGTTGGAGAACTGCCTCGCTCCAGAGCAGGACGAGGGCCCCGGACAAGGCCAGCAGCCCTCCAGCGGGGTCCTGCCCTGCAGCAGAAGGAGGCGGCCTTGGCGCGAGGGCGGGCTTGCAGCCGGGTCGTCCAGGGCCGAGGCAGGAAGGGGCTCCGTGTCCTCTGAGCCCCGGCCCGTGCCAGACCCCACGGCCAGGCACACCTGTCCCAGAGCTGGGCGGGCGCCGGAAGGGACAGAGGGCCTGACCCCGCAGCCCGAGCTCGGCTGGGCACCCTGCTCCGTCAGCATGACCCGCGCGGTTCCTTCCTGTGCACGCAGGGTCTGAAGAGCCGCAATTAGCAGACGGTTCAAGGTCTATTAGCCAGCACTGACCCCGCCCCCTGCGATGCCGCTGGAATCAGAGATTGGATTTCTTAATGACAGAAGAATTAAGTAATGGGCCTGAGCAGGGCCGCGGGCAGCCGTGTGAAGCCATGTGCAAAATTGATATTTCAACAAGCCTGATAACGTATTAGGGCAACGGGCACACTGTGTCGCAGCGTCAGGCGATAAATCTTCCGTCAAAGGCCTGCGGGCCTGTCCGAGCCAAGGGGCAGGCGTGACCCTGGGTCTCCGCAGAGGCTGCCGGCCCACGCTGAGGGGCAGGGAGGTGCCCGGCTGTGCAGCGAGGTTCTAGGTCTGGAGACACTCGTTGGACTCCCCCTCCTGGGAATGGGGTGCAGGGTGTCACCGCAGAGCCCCAAGTTCCCGCTGTTGGATCCCAACAGACTTTGGGGGGCCTCAGGCGATGCCCGCGGAAGAGGCTGGGACCCTCACAGTGTCCGCCACAGGCTCCGGATCACGAGGTGGTCACAGTCCGTCTTCACTTTGATTTGTAACTGCGAGCCGAAGTCGAGGGGCTGGGGACAAGATGCTCGGTGACAATTTTATGAAGATCAATGTTATTAAAGACTGAATCCTTGTCTGAAATAATTTGTATAAAATACAGTCGCATTAGATGAGAATCTGTGCTGAATTATCAGCTAATGGAGTGTTGAATTATGAGAAACCTCTGGGTTTTCCTGCGGGATAATTAGACATGACAGCTCGCCACCGGCGTGGGGGGTTTGAGCACAAGAAGGGACCCTGGCCCGGCAGGTGCCCCCTGACGACCTGGTGCTGCCCTGTGCCCTCCCCAGGACAGTCAAGGGCCCCACACGGGCAGGTCAGCCTGACCCCGCTGCCTCCTCTCTGCCGCCAAGGTTGGCATCTGTCGACCTCCTGGGTCTAGTCCCTTCTGAGCCCCTCATCCTAGGCGAGCGCCCCAAGAAGAGGAGGGTGCCCCTGACCCCATGGGCAGAAGGGGGGCTGGGTTCCCCCCATGAGGCTTTGCTCCCGGAGCCTGAGTGCCCGCGGCCAAGAGGGGCTCCAGGCCGAGGCCCAGCAGCCCCCCAGTTCTGGTCACCTTGTGCCCGGCTAAGCCAGTGAAGGGAACCAAGTCTCGGGGACTGGACGGTGCCCAGTGGGGGTCCTCAGAGCAGCTGAGCGGCTCCTGTCTGGGCCGGACAGCCGCAGGAGGTCACGGTCCAGCCCGCACCGGGCTGGACGAAGCAGAAACGAAACCAGGGCTTCGCTGGAGCAGCTCACTCACTGTCTTAAGTGTCACCCCGGCCCCTGGGTGGGCACCCTGGCCCCCCGGCCTGGCTGGTCCCTGCCTGCTCCTCGTGCGGGACGTCACCAGGGAGCTTGGGGTGACGCTGCTGGCTGGTTCATGTGATGGGCAGCTTCCGCGCCAGGCCTCTCCCTGGGTACCCTGTTCTAAGGCAGAGTGGGGCCTGCCCGGGCACTCCGGTCCTCCGGCCCTGGGCTCGCTGCGTCCTCTTTGGAGCAGTGATGCCGGCTGTTTGAGGTGCCCATGGCCGCTGCCCCAGCAGCCCCCACGGGCTCTGTGGGATCTCAGGTGGGCGCAGACTTGTGTGTGAGGGAGCCAGCCTCAGATCCTCCACGGTGACCCCTGAGCCAAGGGCTGAGCCCGGCTGGAGACTCACGCTTGTCCGGTGGCACCCAGGCCCCCGTGTGTCTGGGCTCCCCTTCCCGGCAAGATGACACAAGAAGGGTGCCTCCTGGGGCCCCAGATCCACTTCAGGAGGGCAGCGTCGGGACACGCCGTGCCTGGCATGTCTGCTGGCCCCACGCTTCCGCCCTGCCGTGGTCCTCACGGGCTCCCCTGGGTGCTGTGCCCCTCAGAGCTCTGCCTGGGGTGCGTCTCAGCACCGGGCTGGGCGCGACAGGCTCAGGCACGCAGGAAAGGACCCAGACAGGACCAGAGAGGACCTCGACCTCCTTCTACCACCCCGCCGGCCGCGCTGCCCCCTGGGGTGACGGGCAAGCACAGCAGGCTGGGGACGGCGGCATCTCGCCTGCCTGCGAGGTCTCCGGACGGCACCCCTCAGCTCTTCCTCTGGGTCTGCAGGGTGGGGTGACTGTGCTGGGTCGGTGACGCCCTCCCTCCACCTGTCCCCTGTGGCGAGCCCTCCAGAGTGTCCCTGCGCTGCCAGAGACTGCACCGAATGCCCGTCTGCCCTGCCCGGCCACAGGCTTAGGCCCAGGCCCAGAGCACCCGCCGGCCTCGGTAGATGGGGCACCTGAAGCTGGTGTTGGAGGAGGGGGAGGTTCAGGGCCGGCGGACAGGGACAGAGGCCGCAGGCCAGGGGCGTCCGGGGCGACTCTGCGTGCCAGGTGGGGGCTGGGCCTGGCCCTGCCCACGGCGGCCACCAGCGCCGCGCTCCCCGATGACCTTGCTGGCCTCTGGTTTCCAGCTGCTGTCGGCGCTGATTAATGAAGCCATAGATCACTCTGCGCTCACGCCGGCTCCCTGGGCTGTGGCGACTAATTCTGCCACATAATGGGATGTGAACACTGTCTAATTTCCAAATTAAAACCCAGATGGATGGATGCTTGTTCCCTGGGCACCGGCTGGGGCTGTGCCTCCGCAGGGGAGGGCAGCCGCGCCTGGCTGACCTCCAGAGCCCCTTGTCGTTTCCGGGTCCTAAGGTCTGGTGTCTCGGGGACAGCAGGGTCCGGCCTTGGACTCCAGCCCGTCGGCCCTGGACTCCGCAGTGTCGGCTGGCCTCGATCCCGCGTGGAGAGAGTCTCGCCCCCCCAACCTCCACAGAGTCCCAGGGAAGCAAGGGAACGGGGCGGCCCACGGTTGTCCTCTGAGCCCCAAAGCCACTCAGCGGCTGGGTAAGCGACTGAAACGGCATTTGCTTTCTGCCTCACTGCTGTTTGCACCTGGCGGCTGGCCGTCAGGAACCCCTCATGGGCATCTTGCCTTGCCCCAGGCTGGGTACCCCCGGTCAGCACGGCTTGGCACAGTCCCCTGGCCTGGTCCCCACGGCAGCACGGAAGGAGCGCCTCGGACGGCCGTGCGTTTCTCAGACCCTCTCCCTGGCTCCCAGTGCGTGCGTCCTGCGCTTCCGGGTGGCTGGGATGGGCCAGGGCGCTGGGGCAGGGAGCCAGTGGGGGCCCGGCTGCCTGGGACGCGGCCCAGGTGCCCGGAGCGGTGTGGTGGCGCCGCCGGTGCCTGGAGGCAGCTCTCATCCCCGAGCCGGCAGCCGCGCTGGTCCTGCCCCGCCCACCGTGCTACCGTGGCCCGGGGGCTCTGCAGGGCCGATTCATCATCTACAGACTCAAGTTTGTAACAGGAAACAGAGCTGTAAATTGCTCCGTGGCTGTGCTGACGGCGTGGGCCGGGCGCCTGGCATGCTAACGCGCTGTCCTGCAGGCTCCCGGCTCACCGAGAGGGAGCACAAGGACCGGAAAGTCACCCAGGAAGCCAGGGCAGGTGACCGTCCCCGGCCCAGGGCTCCTCCGCGCCGGGCACAGGGGCAAGTAAGACCCCGGCAGGGGTTTGGTCACTTCCGGCCCGGCGGCCGAGCCACACAGGGGCCGGGGCCAGGAGCGCTGAGGGCAGAGCGGGCCCAGGGCCGGGCCTGGCCCGGAGCCCTCTGTCTCTCTGCACCCTCTCCAGCCTGTGGCGCAGAGTCCTCCTGTCCCCGGGCTCAGCCTCGCCCTGGGGAGGACGGCAGGGCCCGCGCCTGCGGCGTGGCATGGAAAGGCAGCTCCCCACTCGCACCCACGCTCTGCCAGTTTGCCATCCTCAGGCCCCCCGACAGCACCCAGAGGGGAGGTCAGGCTGGGCAGGGCTCGAAGGGCGGGTGCCCTTCAGACAGGCAGGACGGGCTGACCCTGAGAGCCCTCCTGTGACCTGGCCGGACGGTGCGGGGATGGAGCCGGGCTCTCGGGCCACCCTGACTGGTGGCAGCTGTGACACTGGGAGGCCTCCCGGACCCCTCAGTTTCTGTGGGTACTTGGGGGCCAGAAGTCCCACATGAAGACCCCACTGAGGAAGGCTGGCCCTGGCAGTGTGCCCGGCAGCCCCGGCAGACCTGTCTCCTCTCTCCTTCCCTCGGTCTGGGTCCTGGGCGCGGGGTGTGGCAGGCACTGCCCTCCTCCCCGTGCGCCTTTCTCTGTGTGAGGTGCCCAGCGTTGGTTGGTGAGTGTCGCCCATGTCCAGTGACCACGGGGGAGAGGACAGGGCAGCCTGCAGTCCCCCCTCAGACCTCTGTGCACAGGGGTCTTGGCTCTGCGCCCCCTGCTGGGCCCGCAGTCCTGCCAGATGTGTGCAGCGCGGAGGGGCCGGGGCTGAGCCCGGCCCGGGGCACAGGAGGGCAGGGCCCCCCCCACCCCAGCTCACTGGTGCTGCAAACAAACCGTGAAGGGAGGTGCCAGATCCTTCTGGGGCGCTGTGGGGGTCACGGCTGGTGCGTGTCTTCCCCCGTGTGCCCTGAGTCCTGGCATGCACCTGCTCCCCGAGCAGCCGCCCCGGCCCTGCTGCAGACGGAGCGGAGACCCTGCGGGGACCACAGGGCCAGGACGGTGCTGGCACAGGTGCAGGGCCGGGCGGGTGCTCCTGGGATGGCTCGCCGCTGCCCGGGGCTGGGAGAGGCTCCTGCCTCAGCCACCTGCGGGGCACAGATTACTTGGGCGCCACGTCCCACAGGGGAGAGGAGTCCTTTCTGTGGACAGCGCCCCAGCTGTCCTCTGTGCCAGGCTGGCCAGTGCGGACTGAAGTAAAGCGGCCACTTCCTTCCCCGAAGTGAGTGCCCACACAGGCTCCCAAGGGTCAGCCCGAGCTTGGCCGTGGCCGGTCAGCAGGGCCTCTCCATCTCCCGTGTCCAGTGGGCCCCGCCCCGGGCTCTCAGTGCACATCTTTCCACCCAGCCCGGAGGCGGACAAAGCGGCTCCTCCCGGGCTGCCGAGCCCAGCTCAGTGCCGAGACCTGGCTCGGGTGGGTTCCCGGGAGACCGCGCTTCTGCCGGGTGGTCAGTGGTGCTTGGGGACGCCAGCCCTCTGCTGCAGTGGACAGACCACATGTGGTGTCTACAGCTGGACCCCGAGGCGCAGGGGCTCCGAGGACCCTCCAGCGGGCTGGACCCCAGAGGCAGTGTCCAGCGGCGCCCCACGCAGAGCAGACAGGGCCTGGCTTGGCCTCTGCACGCTTTACAAAACCCCTCCCCCGCCGGCTTGGGATCAGCCTGGTCAGCCTCCCCACACCTTCGCTACTATGGCAGCAAGAATTGGTTATTTCCTTGCTCCTCCTCCTTTAGATTTCTTTCAGTTTCCAAGCACAGCTCAGTTTCCCCGAAGCTCCTGTCCACAGGGTTAGTGTCTGACCCGAGGGCTGCTCGGGACCCTGAGGCCCCACACAGCGTGGGCTTGGCCGTGGCCACGAGCCCCAGGCAGGTGCCGGCCCTCCCCTGGGGGCAGCCTGGGTGGCTCTCCCTCCTTCCTTCTTCACCAGAGTTGTGCTTGCTGCAGGAAACCCCGGGGGCCAGAGCTGTCCTGGGCGCTGAGCTTCCTCGCCGTGAGTCCACGCGTCTCGCTGGCGTCTCACGAGGGTCTGGTGCAGACAAACACCGCGCTCCCTGCACCACGGAACCCGTCCCAGGGCCAGCTCTAACAAGACAGGGAGCCCTCCCCACGGACACAGCCTCAGGGTGCCAGGAGGCAGAAGGCAGACGAGCGGCAGACAGATGGAAGGCCTGGACAGGCAGACAGAAGGCCTGATGGACAGACAGACAGACAGACAGAAGTCCTGATGGACAGATAGATGGTAACAGACACGCAGAAACCCTGCTAGATGGACGGGTAAATCGCAGATAGATAATAGGAAAGTAGGTAAATACATAGAAGATAGAAACTAGATAACTAGAACTGTTGACGGATAGGTACATGAGAGGTACACAGATAGGGAAAATGGATGGATAGTTACTGTGATAGACGACACACCGAGAAATGGGTTGACGATAAATGGTTGTTGCTGAGATAACTGATAACTACTTAATATGTCATGTAGGTCAATAAATGCGTGATGGTCATGTACACATACACAGAGGGAGCCACAGAGATGCGCAGACGATAAACAGATAGACTGACAGAAAGGACAGACAGGGATGGTGAAGGGAGGCTGCCGGGCTGGAAATCAGGAGAGACCTGGGGGCTGGGGCTCCTTCCCGAGGACGCCTCGGCCTTCAACAGCTCAGACAAGATCCACCCGACCCAAGCACGGTGCCCTGTCGGTGCCAACCCCGTGCAATCCCCAGGGCGCATCCGGCTAGACTGCTGGACGGCGGGCGTCCGCCCTGCGGACAGACCGCCACCGAGGCAGGAGGAGGCTGTGAGGTTTCCTTGTGACACAAAACTTCTGCACTTTCCGGCGTGAAGGGTTTTCTCGGTGCATTTTGCTGAGTGGACCTGGAATTCGCCAGGCATTTCCCGGACTAGGAGACTGATCAGTTTTTCCTCTACTCGGTTAAGGTGCTGAAGTACATGGACAGGTATTTTATTTTTTAATGTTAAGCCAATTTTGTTTCTCTGGAATTAACTCCATGTTGCCAAGACCTCTGATCTTAAAAGCTCCCGGTTCGGTTTGCTAATACACAGTGGAGGGTGTTTGCTTCTGCTTTTCCGTCGTGTTTTTTTCTTTCCTTGTGATGGTTCTCTACACGAGCGTTTTGAGCCTGTGCTTAATGTCATGTCGTAAGGATTCCCTGTCCTCTCAGGTGGCCAGCTGTAGCCAGGGAGCCAGGCTGGCCACTGGGGTGAGGACGACCCCGAGGGGCGCACCTGCTCTTCCGGGAGCGCCCAGGGGTCGGGACTGCAGACTGGGGGCCCGGCGCTCTCAGGGGCCCGTCCTGCTGCGCCACAGCCTCTGTGTGCGGCTGCCGCACTCTCCTGCAGCCCCCACAGTCCCCGCCGGCCTTGGGTCTCCCGGCTCCGCAGGGGGCGTTGGACTGGCCGCACCTGGGATGTTCCACAGCTGCAAGGGATGCTGGGAGATTGGGGGGCTTGTGGGCATGCGGGAGAGGGCCGTAATCCAGCCCAGGCTGTTGCAGGGTCCCTGGTCCATGTCAGAAGTACCGATTCCAGGAGGGGCCAAATAAAAGCACACGCACACGCACACGTTCACACTGATAGCACATACGTGTCCAGCTGGGCTCCAGACCCGTGGGGGGGGGTCTGAGTGAACGGGCAGGGTGAGCCCGGGGAGGGCTGGGAACACAGCGCTTCAGCTGCCCCAGGCCCGGCCTGACGTGCTGGCTGGACGCGCGGGAACAAGCCAGGCAGAGCCAGGAGAAGGAAACAGCGGAGTGCTGGCCTCACCCGGGCCGGGCCACGGGGCAGCGGAGGGACGGACAAGAGGGCTCTGGAAGCCTGGGCGCGGGCCAGGGAATCAAGGGGGTGGTCCCGCCCGGAACCGTGCGGGAGGAGTGGGGAGAGGGCATCGGTGTGCGCAGGAGGATGGTCCTGCCACCGAGGGGCGGCAGAGGGCAGGAACTTGAGGGCGAACTTTCTGTCTCTACAGACTGAGATGGCGGGGTTCAGGCCCGCTGGCTGCCCAGCACCGGGATAAGGTGCAGGGCACCCCAGGGGTGGGCGGATGGCTGACAGACCAACAGAGGAGCAGCTTGACAGAAGGGTGGTGTGGATGGATGGGCGGATGGACGGACAGATGGACAGCAGACGGCTAGGCAGAGAGGTGGGTCGACAGAGGGATGGTGGGCAGACGGGTGGGTGAGTGGTAGGTGGAGGGCAGATGGCCTGGTGGGCGGGTGACGGGGGAACGGGTGAGTGCAGGCAGGGGCATGGGTGGGCCCGGGCAGGGCTGGCGACAGAGCAGTCAGAGCAAGGAGAGGCACAGGGAGCGAAGCAGACAGAAGTTTCCCGTGTGCAGGTGTCAGGGGGCAGAGCAACGCGGAAGGCCCAGAAGCCGAACGGCTGCCCGCCCTCCAGGGCGAGAAAGGGAGGCGGGCACCGAGCGCCACAGAGACTCCACGGTGCCAACCTCAGGGCCCTGCTGCCAACCTCGATTCCTCGTGCTCTGACCCTAGATCTCTGTCCTGGATGCACGGTCACGTGCGGGGTCACGGGCATGACCTGAGCCCCTGCGAGACCGTCGGGGGCCCCACGGGAGCAGGCGCCCCAGCGCCCGCTGTGCTCAGGGGTCACGGAGGCGTCGCGGTGACGGAGAAGCCGCCGTGCCCACGCCCACAGCAGTCGGACGTCCTCTTCCGAGTGTCTCCTGCGTTCCGTGGGCAGAGGCCACAGGAGCTGGCGGCGTCGCCGCTCCGCCCGGGCCCCCCCCCCCGCAGGGACCTCCAGGCCTGTCTGGTGCGGGCCCATGTGATGCGTGTCCAAGTCGCCCTGGACCAGCTCCGCGGGCTCTAGTCAGGAGGACGACTCAGCGCCCTTTGGAGCGAACAGCGGCCTGGCTTGCGGGCCACAGACGAGCCTGCAAGGAGACTGAAACAGAATCAGCCTGACTCCGATCGAGCTCTCCCCGCAGCCAAGAAGTTCATTACCTGGCCGTGGAGCTGCGAGGTCCACAGAGACGGAGCCGGAGTCTCTTTTCCCTTCCAGAGTCGAGCGCCGGCAGCAAGTGCAGCTGGGACTCCGGGTGTGGGGCACAGCCCTTTCTTATTGACCCGTTGGGCACATCAGATGAGAAGCAGATGGAGTCGCCGCTCCACGCCACGCTGTGCCGGGTGGAGGTGGCCTGTGTCCTGCCCGGTCCTCAGGGGCCGCCTGGGCCCCCGGGTGAGAGCCAGCGCTAGGCCTCGTGGGGCTGTTGGAGACAGAGGGGCCTCGAGTGGCCCGAGAACTTCCCTGAGCGCTCTGAGCCTCGGTTTCCCACCTCGCGCTTTTTTATCATCATCACAAGACACCAGGCCCCAGGCCCCAGAGGGATCCGGCCCTCGGTCCCGGGACCAAACCGTCCAGCTGCGCCCCAGCCTGACCCAGGTCCTGGAGGGGCGGTCCCTCCCGCTCAGGGGAGCTGAGAAGGGAGAGGGTCGCCTGAGCCAGAGACGGGGTCCCCGAGGAGCCCGGCCCAGGGAGGATTCGGGAGGAGCGCAGAGGACAGCTCGGCGACAGAGGCCCTCGCAGCGCACCGGGCTGGAGAATCGACGGAGGAGACGGAG
>PVIC010031993.1:0-20969 GCA_004025085.1 Thryonomys swinderianus
AAAAAAAAAAAAAAAAAGATGTTTACAGAGTATTTCACCCCATAAAGTCAGAATACATAATTCTTCTCAGCTGTTCATGGCTCATTCTCCAAAACAGACCAAATGCTAGCTTATACAGTATGTTTAAGTAAAAGCAAAGGATTTGAAGTTATCCCCTGAATACTGTCAGAACAGTGTCTTAAAATTAGAGATCAATAGTAAAAGAAACTCCAAGCATGTCACAAACACAAGGAAATTGAACAACACTTCCTGAGAAGTATTGTTCAATGGGTCAACAGAAGAAATTAAACAGTGTTCACAATTAAAAAATAATGCTAATATAACATACAGGAATTTATGGGACACAGTGAATTCTGGTTGCTTTACTGCTGAATTCTATAAGACTTTTTGAGAAGAGTTAATGCCAGTAGTCTTCAAACTATTTAATGAAATTCAAATGGAAGCAATATTCCAAAATTCTTTCCTGGAAGCAACCATTACATTGATTACAAAAGCAAAGAGAGAGAGAAAAAAAAAACCAAAGAGGAAAACTGTAGGCCAATCTTCCTAATAAATATTAATGCAAAAATCCTCAGTAAAATACTGGCAAACAGAATACAGAGGATCATTAAGAAGATCATACACCTTGACCAAGTTGGATTCATCCCAGACAAGGGATGTAAGGATAGTTCAACATATATGAATCAATAAATGCAATATACCACATCAACAAACTGAAGAAGAAAAATCAAATGGCCATCTCAGTAGATGCCAAAAAGAGTTTGACAAAAGCCAACACTCATTCATAAACTAAATCCTAGAGAAAATTGGAATAGATGGTCTTTATCTCAAACTGATAAAAGCTATTTATTCGAAACCAACAGCCAACATCATAGTAAATAGACAAAATCTGAAAATGTTCATGCTAAGATCAGGAACAAGGATGTGTACTATCACCACCCCTGCTTAATATAGTCTGGCAAACACTAGCCACAGCAGTTAGACCGAAAAAGAAATAAAAGGAATAAAGACAGATAAGGAAGAATTTAAAGTGTCATTATTTGCTGATGACATGATACTTTATATAGAAAATCCTAAAAACTCAGCCAAAAGACTGCTAGACTTAATTGGCAGATTTAGTAGCATAATTGGATACAAAGTCAATTGTCAAAAATCAATAGCCTTTGTATACACTAACAACTCACTGACAGAGAAATCAGGGAATCAATTTCTTTCACAATAGCATCCAAACTAATAAAATACCTAGGAACAAAGGAGGTGAAAGACCTCTACTCTGAAAACTACAGCACTCCAAAAAGGGAGATAGAAGAGGATATCAGAAAATGGAAAGACATCCCTTGTTTTTGAGTAGGAATAACCTACATCATCAAAATGGCTATACTGCTAAATTTATTATATAGATTAAAGGCATTCCTGATTGAAATCCCAATGGCATATTTTACAGAGCAAGAAAAAATAAGCACGAGAACCACAAGAAGAAATCAATAAGTGGGATCTCATACTATTAAAATGCTTCTGCACAGCAAAAGAAACTACCAGCAGAATGAAAAGACCACCAATAATATGGTAAAAAAAATCTTTACTAGCATTTCTCAGAGGAAGGGCTACTATTTAGAATATAAAAAGAGCTTAAACATCACCCCTCCCCATTTGAAAGACCCAATTCAAAAACCGGCATCTGAAACGAAGAGACACTTTTCAAAAGAAGAAATAAAAGCAGCCAAGAAGCCTATGAAGAAATGACATTTGAGAGATGTAGATCATTTGAGAGATGTAGATGAAAACACTGAGATTTCATCTCATTCTACAAAGAATGGCAGCTTTTGGAAAATTAACCAGCAATAAATGCTGGTGAGGCTATGGAGAGAAAGGAACACTTCTCCACTTTTGTTGGGAATGTAGAGTGGTACAACCACTGTGGAAATTAATGTAGCGATTCCTCAAAAAACTAGGATTAGAGGTTCACATTTGACTCTGATATTCCCTTGCTAAAAACATACACTAACGATGGGCCGGAGGGTTAGCTCAGTGGTTCCAGCACCTGCCTCACAAGCGCAAGGTCCTGAGTTCGATCCCTGGTAACCACATATCCACCAGCAATCAATACCACATACCACAGTGCCGGGCGTGGTGGCTCACGCCTGTAATCCCAACACTCAGGAGGCAGAGGCAGGAGGATTGCTGAGTTCGAGGCTTACCTGGACTACATAGTGAGCTCAGGTCCAGCATGAACTACAAAGTGAGACCCTGTGTCAAAAAAAAAAAATACACTAAAGAATTAAAAGAATCTTAGCAAAATAAGTGGAAAAAAAAGTGCTCAAAACAGCCCAGATTGTGATAGCTAAATCTTGCAAATAACCCAAATGCCCTTCAATTGGAGACTGGATAAAGAGGAAGTGATTATAGATAGACAGAAAGTGATTATAGATAGATAGATCTATCATATATCTCTCTATATATACATACACTCTTTCATAAAGAATGATAAATTTCAGTCATTTATACTCAAATAGACATATCATGAGCACACATTCATAAGTGAAATAAATAGGTCACACATATGTAAATGCCATATGTTTTCTCTGTTATGAGAATGTGAAGATGTAAATGATTTCTAGAATACATGATAGATTTTGTGAAATGGGAAATATTCAAAGGGAAATGGATAGGGGAAAGTAATGAGGGGAAAGAAAAAACAAAATTTAAAAAAAGAAAGCATATGTATATATGGTTGGAGGTTGTAGAGTGGGTATGAAATTGTGTAAAAAGGAGAATTAACTCATGTCATAGACTGGTCAAATTCCCAATGTTGAATGTGATCGTGATGTGTACATAAAATGTACCAATAAAAATTCAATTTTTAAAAAGAAAGTAAGAGTTTATTAAACAGATTTTCTTTTATCTTGTAAGAAATATTTGGTAATTTTTTTTTTAAATGCCAGACGTGGTGGCTCACGTCTGTAATCCCAGCATTCAGGAGGCAGAGACAGGAGGATTGCTGAGTTCGCGGCAGCTTACCTGGGCACCACAGTGAGCTCAGGGCCAGCCTGAACTACAAAGCGAGACCCTGTCTCAAAAAAAAAAAAAAAAAAAAATTTTTTTAAAGAATACTCTTTTTGTGATACTTGGATTAAATCTGGGTCCTTTACACTGAACTACATCCCTAGAACTATTTAAAAATTATTTTTCATTTTAAAATAATCTTGTTAAGTCACTAAATTTACCAATATGGACTGGAACGTTAGCCTCCCACATGGCTGGCATTACAGGCATGTGTCACCATCCCCTGTTTTTAAGTTTTATTGTATATTTATAGAACCTTATGAGTTCAGGCTCTAGATTATTTGGGGAAATGTGAGTCACAACACAAATAGAAAACTTACCAAAGGGTACAAAACAAGTCCAGTTAATTGTGTCATTTTATTTTATTTCCTTTCTATTGCAGCATTAGTAAGTGATTTCTCAAAACAGGTAGAAAACCTTAGACTAACTGGTAAAGAATACTCTAAATTCCATTTTGTAATACCTGTTAGTTTTAGAAATTATATTTTTCTTCTCAAATGTTCATTTTCTTATCCAGCATTAGTATATTTGGCTGGAAAATATGATTTTATAAATATTTAATTAAATACACAATTTAAATAAATTAAAAGGAAATAGATTCTAAGGTAAATTTCAAAATAAAAATGTATCAAGGTATATATATTTTTACCTATTTCACAAAATTAAATCAATGCCCATTAGTAAGAGTATATAGATAATGGAAATGCTTTTGCCCTTTTGAATAGCTAGTTGTAAATATGTAACATGAATATTGAAAGTATACATAACCTCAACCTATTAATTTCATTGTTCAGACTTTGTATTAATGACATGAGAGAAACAGTAAAGTTTACTAATTCCTACCAAAGTATAACTTATTATATAAAAATGAGATATATTTGGGCCGGAGGGTTAGCTCAGTGGTTCCGGTGTCTGCCTCACCAGCACAAGGTCCTGAGTTCAATCTCCAGTAACCACATACAACCACAATATTGATTGTGTGGAGACTCACGCCCACCAGCAATCAATACACATACCACAGTGCCGGGCGTGGTGGCTCACACCTGTAATCCCAGCACTCAGGAGGCAGAGACAGGATTGCTGAGTTCGAAGTTTGCCTGGGCTACATAGTGAGCTCAGAGGCAGCCTGAACTACAAAGCGAGACCCTGTCTCAAAAAAAAAATTGATATATTTTGGTTAAATAATTAAAATATTCAAAAAAATAAAACATCTTATGATTATTAAAATTTCTAAGAATTTGTAATGACAGTAGAAAATGTGGGAGTAAACTTTATGACACAAAAAGTGACATAAGAAAAATCAAGATTCATAAATACAACATACATATACAATATATAAACTCATATATAGTAAAAATAAGATCTGGATTAATGCTTATTTTAGGTTGGAAGTTACAGAAGGACGGAATGGGTATAAGGTGAATACAATAAATCTGATATTTTTCTTAAGGATCAAAAAAAAAGTTACCACTATAAAGAATAATTTCAATTGTAATGTATATCTCTATCATCTACAATATACATGTATCTCTATGCCTGGAAAATAGAAGTTCTATTTTTAGAAAACAAATTATAATTTATTTAAATTTATATTTTCCAACTTTTTTATGAAAGGAGAATATTAGTTATTATTTAGTGCCAGTGAATTAATTACACTGTTCCCAGAAGAAAATATGATTTGAGAGAACAAAACCAATATAGCAGTAAACTAATAGTTTTTGTTATTTTAGAAAGCTGTCACATTTATGGCTCTTATGTTCCATATGATATGATTCTATGAAATATAAATAGCAAGGATTAGTAGCCGCCTGAGATAAAAGAACTATTTAAGTTCTGAGAAATTTTGTATATAATATATATTTTAGGTACATAATTGACCATACTCTAAAAAATGTGGAAAACATACAAAAGGTTGAAAAAAAATAGAATGCAGCACTAGAAAAATCTTGATAAATTGCTGATTTTAGAGCTTAATAAAGTAGTTATCAGTAAGAGGCCATCATAGTAGTTACAAGACATTTCTTAAAATCTGATTGTGTATAGCTGTCTTCATCAGAAGTGATCTGGAATGATAACAATCTAGTTGATCTCAACCTGCATATCACTATAGCTGACTTTAAAATTGGCATTTTTAACTACTCAGTCTTTCAGATTAATTTAGATTAAAATTATGATATAGGATAAAGTTTGCCATCTGGTGATCCATGTTGTATAAAAATGTCTTCACATATATGTTTCTAGGTTTGAATTTTGAAATAGGCAATTTTTAAGTAATAAATTTGAGTCATTTATATGCAAATGGATGTACCTTGAAGCCATCCTCCTAAGTAAAATAAATGGGACATAGATGTGTAAATATCTTATCACTTCTCTGGTATAAGAAACTGGAGGTGTGAATGAGTTCCAAAATGTTTGATAGGTATTGTGAAATAGGAAGAAAATGTTCAAAGGGAAAAGGGAAAGGGTTGTAGGGGAAAATAAAGAGGGAAAGAAAAAAATTGATGGTAAAAAAGAAAACAAAGCTTATTTATATAGGAGACGGGATGGTAGGGAGGGCAGGGGAATGGGAAAAAGAGAATCAAGATGTGTCATTACAGGTATAAATTCTCAATGTTGAATGTGATCATATTGTATGTATACAATGTACCACTAAAATCAATTAAAATAATTTCTTTCTTGGTAAGATATTTAATATATGTGCTGCTGAAGCGAGCACTTAGTAAGATATTTAAAAAGAAATGTAAAGATAATATAGGTTCCAAATAATCCATGGATAAAACTGAAGTAAGGGGTATACTTGCTACAGAGCAAGTATTCTCAGGCAACTATAGCAGAGTAAGGGGTATTATGTAGATTCCTAAGATAGAAGCTACTGCAAGCTGAACAAAAAAAAAACCAGGTCTCAATTCCTAAAACCTGTGAGAGTTAATTCAGATGACCAAAAAGGATTCTTAGAGTCTTAGATGTGATTAAATTAGGGGTCTTTTGATGGAAATATTTTAATGGATTATCCCTACATATAATCACTGTGTTTTTATAATTTATAACAAAGACAGATTTGACTACTAGAACATGATACTGTACCCTGACCCTGAGAAAAACCACCCTGAGCAAAGGGACGCAAGCAATGTAGCTTTAGAAGCTACAGCAAAGGAAAGAACTTGAATCTTTCCTACAGCTTCTGGAGGAGGCGGGTCCTACAGACCCCTTGATTTGAGCACAGTAAAACTAACATTAAACTTGTGATCACCACAACAGTTTTAACCACTGAGATTATGATAATTATTATAGTAGTCATAGGAAACCAATATGACAGTTAAGTGGACGAGGGCCCAACACTGGGATGATAAAACATGGAAAATTACCTGTCTACTCGATGCTAAATATGACCATGTCTGTCAATAAATAATGCATTGGTACTGAGATTAATTTTTTTCAAGACTGTAAAAAGTTAGAAATGTGAAGATTTCTATTAATCCACTAGCAGCTAAGGGAGAGAAATACACAGCCCTGAGAAAGAACTAACACTTTTTTTTTTTTTTTTTGCTTTTTGGAGACAGGGTCTCGCTTTGTAGTTCAGGCTGGCCCTGAGCTATGGTGCCCAGGCAAGCCGCCGCGAACTCAGCAATCCTCCTGTCTCTGCCTCCCGAGTGCTGGGATGACAGGCGTGAGCCACCACGTCCGGCATTGCGGTATGCGGTGTTGATTGTTGGTGGGCATGAGTCTCCACACCCAGCATTATATGTGGTTACTGGGGATCGAACTCAGGTCCTTGCGCTTGCGAGGCGGCGCCGGAACCACTGAGCTAACCCTCCGGCCCAAGAACTAACACTCTTAAGCAACAATGACACGGTGGGGTGGTGGTGGTGGTGGTGGTGGTGGTGGTGGTGGCGGTGGCGGCGGTGGCGGCATATTACAGTCTTTGGTACTGGCAAAGTAACAGACCTGAGGATCAGTGGAGTAGATTAGAAGATACAGAAACAAAGCCAGATTCACTAAGCCCCCTCCTCATCTTTAACAAAGGAGCCAAATATCCTCAGTTGAGGAAAGGCAGCCTCTTTAACAAATGGTGCTGGAAAAACTGGACTTTAACTTGCCAAAGACTAAACCTAGACCTATTTTTTCATCGTGTACTAAACTAAAATCAAAGTGGATTAGTCTTAAATGTTAAAACAGAAACATTAAGCCTTCTGTAAAATAGGTAAAAATTTTGGAGACATTGGCTTAGGGAAAGACTTTATGAACAAAACCTCTATAGCACAAGATCTAGCAGAAGAAATCAACAAATGGGATTTCTTTTTATTAAAAAGCTTCTGCACAGCAAAGGAAATCACCAACAGAGTGAAAAGACAACCAACATATTGGGAAAAAAAATCATTACCAGCTGTTTTTCAGATAAAGGCCTACTACCTAGAATATATAAAGAGTTTTAAAAAATCAGCCCCCCCAAATGAAACACCTAATTCAAAAACGGGCCTCTGAAATGAACAGACACTTAGACATTTTGATTAACTTTCATGCTCTACAAAAATCTGTTCGACAGGAATTTCAGTCTATAGGTCAACTAAAAAGGGACTAAAAACTTTATTACACCAAATTTTTACGTTCATAAAGACGAAATTTCTTTTCATTTAGTTAGTAATCCATTAAAATCCATTAATGCATCTTGATAAATCCTTATGAAACATTATAATAGATTTATAACAGTCTACAGTAAAATATGTAATATCTCTTTTATCATGACGTTCATCTATGAAAGGCATACTTATTCTTGGCTAAAATTATTTGTTAAAATTATGAATAATATTGACTCATCTATTGAGATTATTACAATAATTTCTTCTACAAATATAATAAACCACTAAGAATCAATAAAAGGATAACTACATAAGTGTTAAAGAACCAAAACAGCATGAGTTTATAGAAGATAAAAAAGAAAGAACTTCAAACACTACAAGTGTTCAAGTGTAGAAGATACATCTGCCTTTTAATTTTGCCTCTGAACTTGGACTGCATGTGTCATTTAATGACACAGCTTTTTACACCTCTTGACAGTGTCCTTTTGGGAACTGGCAACACTGTTTTTTGATTTTTATGTTTCTGCTTCCTTGAGATCATGCACCACTGTTTTTCAACTAATTGGAATAAACATGCTTCCTTTCCCTAAAGGTGATTTCATAATCGGCTTTACTTTTCTTGCTCCAGAACTTTTCTTATGCTCTTTTAATAGGAAGGCTTTCATTTTTTTCTCCTATTAAGTTTTCATAGAAAAGAAACTAAGAGTATCAGTAGGTAGCAGCTGCCTATTAGCTGCAGATGCACTCCAGCTTCTCACTGGCACTGATTTGTTCTTACTCTTTAGCACTCTTGTTGCCCGTGTGACTTCTATTATACTTTCTTGCCAAACACAGAATACAAAGATCCAACTGATAAAATGATGTCTAAAAATGATGACACGAATAAGTGAATAAATAGATCACAGATATGTAAATACCATATCTTTTCCCTGGTATGAGAACCTGTAGATGTAAATGAGTGCTAGAATGTATGGTAGATTTTGTAAACTAGGAAATATTCAAAGGGAATGTGGTGGGGAATATAATGAGGGGAAAGAATAAATATGATTTGGAAAGAAAAAGAAACAGCAAGTATATAAGGGGTCGGTGGTTGTGGGTGGGTAGGGATATGGGTAAAAATGAGAATTAACTTCTGTCATATACTGGTAAAAATTCTCCAATGTTGAGTGTGATTGTGAGCTGTATATAAAATGTACCCATAGGGCCAGAGGGTTAGCTCAGTGGTTCCGGCACCTGCCTCACAAGTGCAAGGTCCTGAGTTCGATCCCTGGTAACCACATACAATGCTGGGTGTGGAGACTCTCGCCCACCAACAATCAACCAGCAATCAGCACCACATACCACCGTGCCGGGCGTGGTGGCTCACGCCTGTCATCCCAGCACTCGGGAGGCAGAGACAGGAGGATTGCTGAGTTTGAGGCTTGCCTGGGCTACATAGTGAGCTCAGAGCCAGCCTGAACTACAAAGTGAGACCCTGTCTCAAAAAAAAAAAAAAAATGTACCCATAAAGAATTTAATTAAAATATTTTGTAAAAAATGATGACTGAATAAATGAGCCTATGTGCATTGAGAGTTCTATTCATTTTGTTTAGCTATTTAAAACTTTAGATTTTTGTTTACAATTTTATTTTTATAACATCACTTATTGAATATACCTCATTGACAACATGGAATTTCTACTGTTATTCATGATTAAGAGCTCCACTATCTCAGTTTCAGTTTTCTATAATTGCCAAATTTAAAGTTTTATAGTGTTAGTGTAGCTCCTAATACTTCTGCCAAAGAGTAAAAGGTATGAAAGTATGGTTGGAAAAAATATTAATTTTTTTCTTGTTTCTTTCTGTTAGCTTCCTATCCTGACAAGGGCATGTGAATAGAAAGCACAGTTCTGTGCATGAGTGTTGATATTCTTGACATAATCTACTGGAAAAGTGCTGAAAAAAATACTTCTAATAATGGAATTTTTCAAATAGTTTTATTTATTTATTTATTTATTTATTTATTTATTTATTTATTTATTTAGAGACAAGGTCTCGCTTTGTAGTTCGGGCTGGCCCTGAGCTCACTATGTAGCCCAGGCATGCCTCAAACTCAGCAATCCTCCTGTCCCTGCCTCCTGAGTGCTGGGATTACAGGCCTGAGCACCATGCCCAGCACTGTGGTATGTGGTATTGATTGCTGGTGGACGTGAGTCACCCCGCCCAGCATTGTTTGTGGTTAATGAGATCAAACTCAGGTCCTTGCACTTGCTAGGCAGGCGCAGAAACCACTGAGCTAAATCTCCAGCCCTTTTTTTTTTTTTCAGTTTTACCTTGACACTTTTCTTGATACTAATGACAACTATAAAATCTTTCAAGTTTGACTGAACAATATCACTATATCATTGGTGAGGTGCCTATAAGATCTATTCTCTCCTTTCTTGTAAGTCCTGCATGTGCTCTTATTTCAAGAACATAGATTCATCAATATTCATAAAAATCATGGTGACCCAAGTTCAGGAATATACTCAGAACTTTTATTTGATTTCCTCATTTAGAGTTTTTATATTCATAAAATTAAACAATTCTTTAATATCAAACAAATATACTGCTTAACCCTTCCACGTGCCCACTTTGTCTTCTCTTTTTAAAATGGTGGTGAATATAAGCAGGATCCATTTCTGTTCTTCTGAAAAGGCCAAATATACAGAAACTATGAAATTCTTTATAAGGAATTAATTCCTCTTTCTCTCTCAACTCAATTAATTTTTCCAGTATCAACGTGATGAAGAGTATAAATCAAAATACTCTGTGTGGCAACACTTTAAAATCTACTTGGTGTGATTCACAAGGAAAAGTGACACAATTTACAGCTCATCAATTATTCCAGATTAAATTAGCCTCCATCACTGGCATGGCTTAAAGTCTTCATTTATTTTAATTTATGACAAAAAGGACAACCAAGTACAGGATAGTACCAGTGATAGTGGGAAGGAGGCTTTGTCATCCTAATTATTAAAAGTACTTTGCTTTTGTAGCATTAAGATGGCAGTAAAATGAAGACATATTCAGCATCATATTTTTCCTGATGCAGATTATCACAGTATATAAGCAATATTTTACAAACAATAATACAAGTTTATCAGTCTATTCATGACACTGAACAGAAATACTAAAATATTTCTAGTTTAGTTAAAAGGAAGCAAGGCATATGTAAATAATAACTATATATGTAGACACCCTGTACAAATATTCTTAAACTTTTAAGGCTGCTTAGATATAAAACAAGTTTCTGAAACATGGTTTGGATTTTCTTAAATCTTCCTAAATATCAAAATGACACCTTCATGCAATAAAAGTGTTACTTTAATGAACAATTTAATAACATTACAATGAATTGAGAAGTAAAACATATTCAATCACTTGAAATTGCATTTTTACAAGCCTTTTCTACCTTACCAAAATAAACAAGAAAAAATAATCAATTATTTAGACCATTCATGGAAAATGTGTTATTACCATCTAGGGAAATCTTTTCTGAATGTAGTTTGTCTTATATAAAATTTTTGTGTTTCACTTTTAACTTTGTTAGTTTTGTTGAAATCAAATCATACTTAAGTAACCTTCAGTACTCACCAAATTATTATCATCAATAATTTAAAACAGTGTCATAAATGAGGTTCGGCATAAACAAAACTATAATAGTATCAATATCTTTGGGAATGCAGTATATATACATATTCAAAACTCAAACTTCTCTGCATAGCTATTTATTTAGCATATTTCAATAATATTACTTGAAGTTTTAAGATAGTTGTCTGTATTTACTTCTGAAGAACTAATTCTTATTAGCTCTACAATGCTCAACACCCAGAATCTACCTGTAATTAATAACTATTTAGTACATATTTTTATAAACTTTATTTTCTCAAATCATATATCTATGTATCTGTCAGTAATTTATTACTTTCAATATGGAGATATTTACAGATTCAACCAGTCACAAGATAGGGCTGATCTTCTCCCTAGGTGTAGAAAACACCATTTGATCCTGCCAGAAGAGAGGGTTCATGTTTGCTACTGTTTAGACACATTCAATCACTAATTTTTTTTTTTTTTTGAGACAGGTTCTCGCTTTGTAGCTCAGGCTGGCTCTGAGCTCACTATGTAGCCCAGGCAAGCCACCGTGAACTCAGCAATCTTCCTGTCTCTGCCTCCCGAATGCTGGGATTACAGGTGTAAGCCACCACTCCCAGCACTGTGGTATGTGGCATTGATTGCTGGTGGGCGTGAGTCACCACGTCCAGCATTCTATGTGGTTACCAGGATCGAACTCAGAACCTTGCGCTTGCGAGGCAGGCACCGGAATCACTGAGCCAAATCTCCGGTCCTGAATCACTAAATTTTAAGCAGTGGTTTCACTAGATGAAAGGTAGAATAGCTAGCATGACTAACCCAAAAACTTTATGCAGAGAAAATGAACTAATGCACCTTCCCAAAGTTAAATTACAGTACTCCTTTGTGAATGTTGTAGTATATATTGTACCCATTTATTTTAACATAAATAAGTTGAGTGAGGCATTTTTCTTTTACTTCAAAACAGAGATTACCAAAGAGCATATAGTTTAGTGTCATTTGATGATCAGCGTTTCTGTATCACAAAACCATCTTGTCCATCACCTAAAATAATATCCTCTATCAATAGTAGTCTAGTTTCCACATTTTGGGAAATATTGAACTTCAGATATAAGAACTTAAGATACTATGTAAATATAAGTTATTAGTAATCACTCAATTGTATAATATTTATAACAATATTTATTGAATGACTCCTATTACTAGAGTTCAAAGGAACTTAATTCTTTGTATTATGCACCTAAGTTTGTTGGGCTGTGTATATTAAGAGGGAAAGGAATCTAAACTAAACCATTATACACCATCTACCTGTTAACTATCTGCATAATAGGTACTTGTCTTTAATTAGGGCTTTGTATAAAGGTGTTCTAGCCATAGGTGGACTGACATGGACAGAGAATAAGAAGGTAAGAACACTGAGAATGTAAGTGCATCACTTATCCAGATAAGTAATGACTCAGTTCATATGGCAAGAGGGGCCTGCTGAGGAGGAAAGCATAGTGATGGATGCAGCCTTTTCTTTCTCTAAAATTTACTTTTGTTCTGATCCTGGACCACTATAGGATGTGTTTAAAGTTGGCACTGCTTGCTTCTGTGTGTGTGTGTGTGTGTGTGTGTGTGTGGCTTGTGGGGCCAAGAATGGCAACAGAAGTAGAGGGGGAAACAGTAAAGTGGTATTAGGGAAAGGGAAATCTCAAAAGGAAGGAGGTATCCATAAGAAAGCAGAACTACAACTGACTTAGGAATTATACTTAGGGGACCATATGGATAGTCACGGGGCATATGACTACATACTACACGGAAACACATTTGATTATATTTTCAATTTAATAACTTTTAAAAAAATGTTCCTTGGTGGTAAAGATAGGCTGATGAGGAAATAAAAGGAAAAAAACTGACCAAGCCTGTCTCACCCTTTCTACTATAGCTTCTTGTTTATTATATGTTTTCCACTTTGGCTTGTACTTTGATTGGATAAGGAATACTCAAGTTAATAAAATGTGGGAAAAATAAATTTTCTGTAGAAAAAATGTAAAACAGCCTTTGGATAATAGAATTGTCTGCCACAAAACCTTTGCCAAATCTTAGCCAATGTTTGCTTACATGAAATAGTGATCCATTAGGAGCTATTAGAGTATTGGTAATAACCTGAATGTAAATCTCACTTCTATTTGTAATAGGATATTTAAAGAGAAATATATGTAAAAATATTTTAAAATGAGTAGTTATCTCAGAGCCATTTAAAAAGCCACAAAACTATTATTATATATCATAAAAATGTTGGCAAAGGCCCTTATTTGAATAAAATCTTCCCTTTTTATTCTACTACACATGGAAAATCCAACTAAATTAAGGAAAATTTTTCCATGGATATTGCTCCTAGGACATAAATGTATGAAATTTCAACAGTCTTGCTAAGTGCCTTTTTAAGAGTATGGCAACTTGGAAGCAATAATGCGTATATATAAAGAAAGGCATTACATTTAAGAGAGGCTATGGGCAACAAGGACTCTGTCTTGCTCATAGGTTATATAAGTGGTGAAGCCATACAATGAACAATAAGTTCAAAATATCAACCTTTTTTTACAGCTACTATTTGGATTACTATTTTCTATGTACTATATCTTGGTAAGTTAAAATATACTGTGAATAAGTGAGTTTAAAAAAATACAACACATGAATTCCTTATGGATCTACTTATTAAGTGGTGCCTTAAGAGTGACATCTGTTGTCAAATTAAACAATGCTCAACCAGCCAGCTCATAAACGTTATAGTGGTCTTTGCTATAAACATATCCAGTGCAAGTTGTCGCTAGAGATTCATGGTTCATGACCAAAAATTTATGCACTACCAGTAACAATGGGACAATTTATTCTACAAGTATTGCAATGTCTTGCTTGCTGTCTATGGTACTTGAATTCCTGCTTCAGAAGTTTAGTAGGGGAAGAAACGCTTTGGGTACAAGAAAATACAACACTAAGACTTTGAGGAACTAATCAGCCTCTCACATTTTTTTAACAAGTGTTTAGCCATTAATAGCTGAACTGCTCTACTATAGCCAAGAGAAATGGTGTTTTTTAAATTGTTCAGATATTAGAAATTTAATCATTTTATTCTTTTTCTAAAAAGTCTTAGATTACTGCTGAGTGAAGAAATGCATTATTGATGATATTCAGAATTTTATATTTACTTTGCCAAAGATTTCTTTGTCCAATTTATAAGAGTAAAGATCAGAAAACAATCTAGATGTCCTTTAATCAATGACTGGATAAAGAAAATGTGGTAGGTACACACAGTGGAATATTACTTGGCCTTATAAAATAAATAAATTTGCCATTAAAAATATACAGACACACATGGAAGATATTATGCTAAGTCAAATAAAGCAGACATAAAAGGCAAATGTTCTATGATACTATCTATATAAGTAACATAAAATGATCAAACTCATCCAAGCAGAGAATATAATGGTGGTTGCAATGGGCTGGGGGACAGCAGAACACTAGAGTAGTACTCACAGAGTATAGTTTCTGTTGTACAAGACAAATCCTACAAAACTACAGTACTATATAAGGCCTATATTTAAAATAATGCACTATAGGGCCGGAGATTTGGCTCACTGGTTCCAGCGCCTGCTTCGCAAGTGCAAGGTCCTGAGTTCAATCCTGGTAACCACATACAATGCTGGACATTCTGACTCATATCCACCAGCAATGAATACCATATACCACAGTGCTGGGCGTGGTGGCTCACGCCTGTAATCCCAACACTCGGGAGGCAGAGACAGGAGGATTGCTGAGTTCGAGGCTTGCGTGGGCTACATAGTGAGCTCAGGGCCAGCCTGAACTACAAAGAGAGACCCGGTCTCAAAAAAAAAAAGCACTATATACTTAAAACTTTGATAAAAGGGTACATATTATGTTAATACTTCTTGTCAAGTAAATATGGCAAAAGAAAACTTCTGGATGTGATAAATTTCTGGTATACATGATGATGATGATGATGATGATATTTTACAGATGTACATTTATCTCCAAACTCATCAAGTGTATACATCAAATATGTATAGCTTTTGGGGTATCAATCATAACTCAATGTAGTGGTTTAATAAAACAATTTACATTACTCATTAATGTGCTTGTTTGGCTTTTGCTCCAAATGGTCAGGGATTTTAGCAACTCTATAATATGTCTCATGAGAAATGCAAGATAATTTGGATTTTGAGCCTGGGTCTGAAAACTAAATTAAACGAGTCACTTGAAAATGAACACTTGAAATTAATCATATGTTTGATACGTGTAATTTGGTCAGCTGACTTGAAATCTACTCATTTTGTAGATGCTCACTGTGTGCCTGCCAATGCAATAAGCATCAGAGTAGTAACTAGAATACAAAAATAAATGAAATAGTGGTCCTGTCTTTCTATTCTATTCTATTCTATTCTATTCTATTCTATTCTATTCTATTCTATTCTATTCTATTCTATTCTATTCTATTCTAATTATTTTTTGTTGTCAATACATACCAGCAGAGACTGGAAAATCTATAAAGAAAAAAGATTTATTTATTGTAGTTCTGGAAGCTGGAGGTCCAAGCTTGAAAGATCTACATCTTTTTAAAATTTGAATATTTATTGGTACATTATATATACACATCATGATGACACTCAATATTGAAGCTTTGTACCAGTACATGACATGATTTAATTCTCATTTTTCCCATTCCCTTACCCACCTCACAACCCCCATCCCCTGTATAAATTTTGTTACCCTTTTTTTTATTACCAACACAGTTTTTCTTCCCCCTTGTTACTTACCCCTACTACCCATTTCCCTTTGAATATTTTTATATTTCACAATATCTATCACATTTTCTAGAGCTCATTTACATCTTCAGTTTCTCATACCAGAGAAAAGATATGATATTTACAGATCTGTGACCTATTTATTTCACTTATGAGTATGTCTGAAGATCCATCTTTTTTTGTGTGTATATTCCTAGCAGGGCCATAGCAGGGTCAAATGGGATCTCTAATCCAAGTTTTTGAGGAATCTCCACACTGATCTACACAGTGGTAGCACCAGTCTACATTTCTACCAACAGTGTAGGAGGGTTCCTTTCTCCCCACAGCCTTGCCAGCATTTATTGCTGGTTAATTTCGAGATAGCATCCATTCTTTGTGGAGTGACATGGAATCTCAGTGTTGTTTTCATCACATCTCTCAAATGACCAGTGATGTGGAACATTTCTTCATATGCTAGATCAGAGCAGAAATAAATGCAATGGAGATTAAAAGAATAATACCAAAAATCAATGAATCTAAGAGTTGGTTCTTTGAAAGGATAAAGAAAATTGATGGACCCTTAGCTAATCTTTATTTATAAAGAAGAAAGGAAAAGGCTCAAATCCAAGGTATCAGGAATGAGAAGGGGGAGATCACCACAGATGTAGCACAAGTCCAGCAGATAATAAGCACCTACTTTGAAAATTTGTATTCCAATAAGATGGAAAACATAGAAGAAATAGATAGATTTATATTAAATAAATATATATATATATACTTCAAAAATTGAATGAAGATATAAAAATGTTAAACACCTCAATATCAATCTGTGAAACTGAAAATGTAATTTAAAACCTATTGACAAAGAAAAGCCCTGGTTCTGATGGCTTTACTGCTGAATTCTACAAAACATTCAGAGAAGAGTTAATGCTAGTAACGTACCTGGATACAAGATCAATGCTCAAAAGTCAATAGCCTTTTTACACAAATAACAGACTCACTGAGAGAGAAATTGAGGAGTCAATCCCTTTTACAATAGCATCCAAAAAATGAAATACCTAGGAATCTATCTAACAAAGGAGATGAAAGACCTCTACTCTGAAAACTACAACACTCTGAAAAGGAGATTGAAAAGGATATCAGAAAATGGGAAGACATCCCTTGTTTCTGGATAGGAGACACTTACATCTTGAAAGGGTCTCTTTCTTTCTCCTCATCTTATGGTGGGAGAAAGAAAGGCAACAAAATGCCAGATGAGGGAGCAAGAGACATAACTCACATCTTTCTGTACCTGGCATCAAGCCATTCAGGAGAATAGCGACTTTATTACTTAAACATCTTCCAGAAGGCCCCACCTCCCAACATTGCTATACTGGGGATTAAGTTTCCAACACAAACTGTGGAAGACACATTCATAGCACTGCCACTGAGGAACAGAATTTTCCATATGGTTACTAAGAGACAAATTAACGGGGGTTAATGGTAGGTCCTGCCAAACCTTCCCATTCTTCCATGAGAATAAAAGGCAATTCTTTCATACTCAAGAAATATCAGACTAAGATTTGTAAATAACTACAGCTGAAGAAATGATCAGAGTGAAATTTTCTAAGACTAAGTCTTTAAGGAATCAGTGCCTCTTGCTAAATAAGAATCAGTTGCAGTACTGTATTTTTTTCTTCCTCAAAATGTAATGTATTTTCTTTTAACTATCCGAATAAGGGCATGTAGGTGGTTTTTGCCCATGGTATGGCTGCTCACATTAAGAAAATTTTTAGCTGCTTTTAAAGTTATCTAATTATTGCTGTCTCCTTGTGACGTCTTACAACAGCAGAAAGAATAAATTATGATTATAAATACAATTCTAAATTTCCTAAATTTCTAGAAATAAACTGTAACAACTTGATATGAAAATAATGAAGTTATACCTTATCATTGGCAGATACTTATTTTTAATTGAAATAATACAGACTTTCATCATTGTGCAGTTGGTATATAAAGAGTTTTACTTTGAGAAATATTAAATAGCCATATAAGGAAACATTTTATCATTAAATTAAATGTTAAATGTATATAGATATCATATTATATTTATCAGAAGCCTAGTCTCATATAAAAATGACAGTAGTTTTAGGGGCTGGAGGGTTAGCTCAGTGGTTCCAGCACCTGCCTCGCAAGCATAAGGACCTGAGTTCGATCCCCGGTTACCATATATAATGCTGGGCGTGGTGGCTCATGCCTGTAATCCCAGCACTCGGGAGGCAGAGACAGGAGGATTGCTGAGTTCGCGGCGGCTTGCCTGGGCACCATAGTGAGCTCAGGGCCAGCCTGAACTACAAAGCAAGATCCTGTCTCCAAAAAGTAAAAAAAAAAAAAAAAAAAATGACAGTAGTTTTAAAATCAGAAAATAAAATCTAGATAATATTCCTACTATTCAAAGAAAATATTCAATTTATTGCAGCAAATATGTTACTTTGCAATAATATCTCATCTTCACATTCATTAACAATCTCATGTATATAGAGGTATATAATCTATATATCACTGAGGTATCATATCAACTATAAAAGCTTACTAAGTTATTCTTGCATGAAATAAATTACCTAAAATGGTAATTCTCAAAGTTTAGATTTCATAGACTGTTGAAGATGAGAATAATTTTGTCTTTTTAAAAAAATAAATGCTTATTAGGTGCTATAATTATTCTACTTGTCTTAGATGTATTATGTAATTTTATCTTAATAATGATACATGAGTTAATTGCTATTGGTACTCCTACTGTACAGATGAGAAAATTTTTCCATAAAAAGGTTAAATAACTTGCCCTAAATCACAGAGATAGTAAACAGCAGAGTTTATGTTTAAATTTAAATATGTGTAACTGAAAGAATTCTAAAGCTTTTATTATACTATCAAAAGGATATTTTTTCAAGTCTGTTTTTATAATTAGCTCATAGAAGACCTCTGAATCACAATGTAATTGGCAAAATTACAATAATTAAATGAAATTTATTTTGCTTAATGAAAAAGTTTAGCTTTATTTTTCCATTGTAGACTGAAAATGGAGACCAAAACCAGTATTATCCATACATCCAGGTTAGAAATTTCTGCTATTCTCCATGTACCTAGTTTATAGCTGTCTATTTCTTATGTATTGAACATTATTATAAAAGGAACATTCCTCAATAACATTAGACTCAAACAGATGCAAGAGTCCTCACAGGTTTTCATTGCTATTCTACATATTCTTATTGGAAAATATCTTCAATTCAATTGATTTTATAATGTATATAATGCATTGTTTTCCTTAAATATCTCATAAAGTAAATGTATAAAATATACTAATGAAACTTTGTATTGCCAAAATCTAAAGAGTTTAAACTGGAAAAAAAATCCAGATTACCATCTCACAATCTAATTGAAGTTAAATGAGGAAATATATCCAAAGGTGCTTAATATATTTTTCACACAAAACTGTTCTTCTGTTCTTCTACCATACATCTTGCTTCTTTGTACAGTTTGCTTCAATACACAATGAATATTTATATTAATAATTTAAGAGATTTTCACAAATAGTCTTTACATACTGAAGGGGAATACAAAAGATAATTTATAGATAATGAAATTAATGTCAAATTAAAACAATAAATTCAATACTAAGATCGTTTTTCAAAATCATGACAATAGTTTATGTCTTTTTTTTTTTAAGGAAACTCAGATCCACATGTAAAATTTAACATTCACAACTTTGTTGGTCCAGAATTCTATGAAATAATGGGAAAGATATTTGTATATGAAATAATTTACATATTGGTAGAATATGTTTAAGATTTTGTTCACTGATTTTACAAACACTTTAGAGATTTTATTATATACTAATTGAACCTTAGGGGGAAAGCCTCATGATTATATCTCTACTCCTTCTTAAAGAAGAGGAATTCGAGGCTCTGAGCAAAAAAGTAACTTACTTAAAGTTATATAATTCATAAAAATCAGAGCCAGATAAAGATCTAAGTAATTTCATTCTAGATTATGTGGCTTTAATCTCTTTTTACATAATGCTCTTTTTGTAATGTTTAAGGGCATCACAGTGGGTGAAATACACCCAGATCATATTTTTCTACTGAAAATATGTATTTTAGCATAACAGTACCATATACTTCCATAGCTGAGCTGGGAAAATACAGGAAGCCATCTGTGTTCATTTACTTGGTATAATATGTTTTGTGTATTTATAATTTTTATTGAATATTTTTTTTATTTTTCTTATAAAATTAACCCAATTCACTACAATGTCACACAAAAATCTGCTTCTGCAACCTTGAGAGAAGGCTGAAAGGAGTCATTAGATGTTTCAGCTACCAAGGATGACTTGGATCACGTAACCAAAGAAGTTACCAAGATATGACAGATAAAGCAGTAGAGAATGGGGACTTTGATTCAGATGAGGAAAAAAGTAATCAAAATGGTCATGTACACCTGAATGATCTATTAGAACTTCATCAGAAAATGTTATTAGGTTCTTGCCAGGAATAAAACCTATTGTTAAATGCCAACGCTGTGATTCAGTGTTCGAAATTGTTTGCAACAGATGACATGCAACAAGATTTTTGAAATACACTCATAAAGAAATACAAATAAGGGCTGGAGATTTAGTTCAGTGGTTCCGGCGCCTGCCTCACAAGCGCAAGGTCCTGAGTTCGATTCCGGGTCACCACATACAATGCTGGACGTGGTGACTCACACCCACCAGCCATCAATACCACATACCACAGTGCCAGGCGTGGTGGCTCAGGCCTGCAATCCCAGCACTCGGGAGGCAGAGACAGGAGGATTGCTGAGTTCAAGGCTTGCCTGGGCTCCATAGTGGGCTCAGGGCCAGCCTGAACTACAAAGCAAGAAAGCAAGACCCTGACTCAAAAAAAAAAAAAAAA
>PVIC010031994.1:0-20973 GCA_004025085.1 Thryonomys swinderianus
TCCACTCTCCAGTTGATGGACATTTGGGTTGTTTCCAAGACTGAGCTATCACGAACTGAGCTGCTATGAACAAGGGTGTACATTTGCCTTTCCAATGTGAGTTTTTAAGTTCTTTTGGGTATATTCCTAGCAGGGGTATAGCAGGGTCAAATGGGACCCGTAGTCCTAGAATTTTAAAAAGAATGAAAAGTAGGAGAATCCAACTAAATTCTGTTTGAAAAGTAAATAGAATTAATTCAAATAATGAGGAACAAGTCAGTGGAGCAAATAAAAGACAAGAAAAAGAAAAAAGACCCACTGTTTAAAAACAAAAGAGAAAGAGAGAGAGAGAAGAAAGAGAGAGAGAGAGAGAGAGAAAGAAAGAAAGAAAGAAAGAAAGAAAGAAAGAAAGAAAGAAAGAAAGAAAGAAAGAAAGAAAGAAAGAAAAAGAAAAGAAGGAAGAAAGAAAGGTGAAAAATTCTTCAACATCAACCTCTGGTATTGGAATTTACCATGTACAAGAGAGATATAGTGAGTTACAACTAAGGCCAGTTGTTTTCTACACTCACTTTTTTGTTTGTGTGGTTTTCTTTTTCCTCCTTTTCTGCTAGGTGTGATAAGTCTTCCTCAGAGCTATATTCACTCCAGAGTTTTGTGCATCCAGAGTCTTTGCTTTCTTCAACTAGCTTGTGACTCATTCTCTCTCCCTCTTTTTGTCAAGTATTTATTCTCTAAATGCTTCAATTTCAAGTCCTGGAGAAACTGAGATTTTTCTATCAGCTTCTAATTTGATATCTTAAAAGAATTAAGATCCACTTTCATGATTCTTGGCTTCTCTTTTCTTGTGCGTTTGTAAGAACTGTTGGTTGCAAGTAACAGAAATTCAAGTGGAATTTAAGGAAAAGGAGAACTGACTGAAATATGCTTTCCTGGTTTGATTGTGCTTTTACTGAGAATAGGACTTGGAAAGCAGGCACACAACTTCCCTTTCTTACAAAGGAGTCTCTTACTCTTCTTGAGGTTTCTTGTTTACTCGCTTTTCCAGATCATCTTGTGGGTTCTGCAGACTGTTCATACCAGAATATCTGGGGTATCTATGCTCTTCACCTGAGAAGTTTCAGGTGAAGAATAAACAAATGCCAGTGGGAGAAATAGTTTCTTTGCTTCCTTCCATGGGAAGAAGAAAAAACATTCTTCCATGTTGTATCAGAAATTTTTTAATCAAATAAGCTAGCTAGGTGAAGTGTATATAGGATAAAATGTGATATAACTATTCCCTTAGATGCATTTAAAATTTGCCAGGGGCTGATTAGACCCTCAGCTACCTGTAAGGAGGATGGCAGGGAATAAAGAGAAACACAGAGAGTATTCAGAGTCCAAAGGGACTAGGAGAAGACTTCCTGTAGTGGACAGACTTGATGATCTCCACAGCTGACTCACTTTTATTAGCCAGCAAGAAGTGGAGGGAGAGGGATAATATACTTTTCCTGGGACAGCAACTGCAGTAAGAATGGGGCAAAAAAAAAAATGAGGAACAAGTTAATTCTCACAAAGGGAACCAATTAATGGGGAGCAAGTCCTTTCCCATACCTGGATTCCTGTATTTGTTGGTTTTGCATTGTCCTCAGCATATGCTCTCTTGCCTTAAAAGTGCCATGATTATGAGTGTTTCCTGCTCAACTAGAAAACACACAGTCTTCGGTATATTTCCCTGTTCCTAAAGCAAGTCACACCAGCCTTGGGATAGTAGAGCTTGTGGTCTGGCCCCCACCAATCTATACATATCTTGACCAGTCCTCAACAAAAATTATAAAGGATATACATACATTTTTACTGTTGTATTTGATGTCATACCTTTCAGAATTATGTTTGAGCTTATGAGGTTTCCAGCACAACCCTAAAGGCCCTCAATATATATCATTTAAAGAAAACAGTAAGTTTGGTGGTTGATATAAATCTATACTTTTCCATACTCCTACATATTCTTTTGTACCCCTATTACTTTCTTCCCTTCTCATACCATTTTTAGGTTTTCTCACAATATTATCTGATTTTTGATAACAAGTTAGCAAGTAAGAATTATACCACATGCTTTTCTTTCTCAGCTAAGCATCTTTCTTCCAAAAAGTAAAACTGGTGACTCCTTCCTATAGATCCTGAGACTAAGACCCCCATAAACTCTTCCTTTGTTGAGAGGTCACCATCTGTATCTTCAACCTGAGAATCTATCTGGTCTGGACTGCTCTCCACAGGAGTCTTTCATACACATTATTCAGCCCATGGCCGTTCCCATTTAGGACTCCTTCATGTTTGAGACCAGTTGTTCTTAGGTAGGATTTGCTTAATTTCTCCTTATTCAGCTGCAGCTTTCAGTTAATCTAAATCTGGTTTTTTAAAATCTAATTTTGGATTCTGAGGTTACTTCTTACTTGGGAATGTGTGATGAACAGGTGGGCAGAGTGAAGGAGACTGTTGATGGGGGAGCCAATTCGCATGAGATTTCCCTTTTATTCTTTTGAATTAGCTGGGTTGACCTAAGGACTCCATATTTGAAGTGTAAATCTAGGGAACGGGGGCATAAGGACCATGGTGCATCTCTGTGCTTTTTTAGATGAATCCCTAAGCCTGGCTCCATAGATGTTGGAGCATTTCAAGAGAGAGGAAAGCCATAAAGGGTGCTCCTTTCTTGAGCTGCTCTGTGACAGGTGAGCACACCCTTCATTATCAGTCGTCTTGTGATAAAAGGTGTCAGAAGACAGGGAAGTGGCATAATCTATCCACTTCACATAAAGTCCATGACTGGTTTAAAGCATTGAGGCTCTTGGAGAAAATTAGCATTAGTTTGTTTTTCAACTTCTACTGGCAGCTTTGTGAGCAACAGGAGAGAGCATCCTGACATCTTCCACAGATATTGACATCTTCCTGGTAAAAGTCTGCTGTATTGAATTTCATGCCAAATTCCATGTTATTTCTTCAGCAGCAGACACCAGCAAAAGGGGCAGAATGAGAAACCCACAGAGGATCACACCTGCTGATGGGGAGGACCACTCATGAGCTCCCACTGAGGGATACCTGAGAGTTACTGTAGAACACCCGGTACCCCGTGTGAATGATCTGAGCCAATAGCCATAGCGTTTATGTTCCAACAACATATTTGCTAATTCGTGCATGCGTTTCAAAAGGCAAGCACAAATCTGAAATCATGATATATGTGAGCCTTGAAAGAGGGAGGTTATTTTTGCTATGTTTCCACTGAGCTAGGGCTATTGTCTCTAGTATCTACCTAAATTTCTCCTGTTTTGAGGGAGAACTATTAATAAAAATAGATGCTACCACTTTACTCTGCTGTTTCATTACACAGGTTTTTCCAGGCATGCTGGGAATTGAGTCCACGGCTTCACACACACTAGTCAAATGCTCTCCATTTACTCTGGCTACAATCAAATGAAATAAAAATAAAATACCTAGGAATACATTTAGCCCAAGTGGCAGAAGGTACCTGAACTAAAAACTACAAAGTCATTTGAAAGAAATCATACAGAATGCAAAAAATTAGAAAGAATATGAAGATATTCTTTATACTATAGAAGAAAATGTACTATATGAATGTCTATAATAAAATGATATACATATTAAATGCAATTCCCTTAAAAATATCAATGTTATTCTTCAAAAAACCAGGGGAAAAAATTCTAAAATTTTTATGGAACCGCAAAAAATCCTGAATAGCCAGTCTTTCTGTCTCTGTTTGTCTATTTGTGTGTGTGTGTGTGTCCTATAGTAGTAGTAGATGATTCAGTGCCTCTGCACAGAGCTATGTCTCCTCCCTATTTTTTAAAAAAAATTGAGACAGGGCCGGAGATTTAGCTCAGTGGTTCCGGCGCCTGCCTTGCAAGCGCAAGGTCCTGAGTTCAATCCCGGTAACCACCAGCAATCAATACCACATACCACAGTGCCAGGCATGGTGGCTCACGCCTGTAATCCCAGCACTCCGGAGGCAGAGACAGGAGGATTGCTGAGTTCAAAGCTTGCCTGGGCTACATAGTGAGCTCAGGGCCAGCCTGAACTACAAAGCGAGACCCTGTCTCAAAAAAAAAAAAAAAAAAATTGAGACAAAGTTTTGTGAAATCACTACATAGCCCAGGTGGTGCTAATACTTTTGTTCCTAGTGCTTTAACCTCACAATTCTGGGATTATAGGTGTATATTACCGTGCTTAGCTTAAGTTTTAATTTTTATGCATTCATTTTATCCTTATTTTTGTGTTATAAAAGTTGAATAACGATTAGATTTAAGTGAAAGAATTAACCCCTCTGAAGGCAGTACAGTTAACAAGCATTTTACTGTTCAACATTCACAAAGCTAAATAAATTTTATGTTTTACATTTGACTTAGTGTATGGCAAACACATTCGAGAAGTGATGGTTTGAGAACATTTGTGGCCCTGGGAATATACTATAAAGATACAGGTAAACGTCCCCTGGTGCATCCCAGACTTCGCAGGGAGAAGGACTGGCTGGGTCAAGCCAAGGACTTGGCTGATGAAGGCATGGGGGATATCTGAGTCACAGGGCAAAGAGATCAGCTCTTGGAGGTGAGCAGCACATGATATGAGAACATGTTGGACTTGGGGGTGGAACAGAGGATTGGACACAGGGATCTGCTGGGTTGGCAGGCAGTTGTGTGTGTGGGGGTGCCCAGCCTTCCTCAGGTGCCCCATCACACCCTGGAACTGCTTTGTGACTCTTCCATGCTCTGTGCTGTGAGGTTGGAGATGAGCCCAAGCCCCTGCACCCTCAGAACGTGGTTGGCTCAGGCAGCCTTGCGACTCAGGTAAGGAGCAAGGTCTCTCCTCTCTGAGCTCCTCTCACAGACACAGCCCGAGGGTCCCTTTCTGGGCACCGCCATGCTGCTCCTTTTGTTCCTGTGCTACCTGATGCTGAAACTATTTTTACCAACACAGGGAAGAGTGAGGGCTCCGACAGATAAGGAAGTGAGGCGAAGTCCCCTGGTGGGTTCTCTGAGGTCATGCCCCAGTCCAGTCCTATTACTGAGAGAGTTTGGTCATCTCCGGAGACTCCTGCCATGTGGAGTCTGAGAAGATGGAGCCTCACTCCTCAGGGGGACAGGGCAGGGCTGGGAAGTGGGTGAGGGAGGGAAACTTTCCATCTGGAGCTCACACACCACCTCTCCGGCATGGCAGAGAGTTCCAGGATATAGTGCCAGACAGGGCTTTCTTGTTCCTGTTGGCTTCATTCAGGTGTTCTCTGACAGTCTTCCTTCCTTCCTTCCTTCCTTCCTTCCTTCCTTCCTTCCTTCCTTCCTTCCTTCCTTCCTTCCTTCCTTCCTTCCTTCCTTTCTCTCTCTCTCTCTCTCTCTCTCTCTCTCTCTCTCTCTCTCTCTCTCTCTCTCTCTCTCTCTCTCTCTTTTCCTTTCATTCTAAATGGGGTCTCACTCTGCAGTTCAGACTGGTCTTGAGCTCATTTGTAGCCCAGGCTAGGCTTGAACTAGCTCACAGCGACCCTCCTGCCTCTGCCTACTGAGTACTGGGATTACAGGTGTGAGCCACCATGCCTGGCACTGTGGTGTGTGATACAGATTGCTGGGATTATAGGTGTGAGTCACCGTACCTGCCTTTGTAGTTACCAGCAATTGAACTCAGTACCTTGCACTTGCAAGACACATGCTGGAACCACTGAACTAAATCCCCAGCTCCATGAACAGTCTTGACCCCTAACCATGAGCCCATTCTCATGATGGGTCATATTTCCTGCTGGACCAATAGGGAGAGCAGTGCTGCTCTCCGAGAGCTTCTGAGCAGGCCTGGAGCCGGAGCCCTGCCCACAGACAGAGGAGCAAAGTCCTGAATGCTCTACTCTCTCCAGATTCCATTCCCTTCCAGAGCAGAAGGCTCTGACTGAGAGCATTAAGTGTGGATCTCACAGACAAAATCATCTCCTGAGCTTTCCAAGGAAGGAAATTTTGAAGATAACACATCACACTTAAGTGTTCATAAAAGAAAGGAACAAATACTTATTAATTAAATACAGTCATATTTGGCTTGTGTAATGAATGTCTTTAAAGAAGAGAAATAAAAGTGAGTCCTAGTGCATTTTATTCATTTATTCTCAGCATAAACAGAGGCAAGAGAAGAAGGAAAGGTAAAACACGTAAAGGTATGTTTCTTCCTGCTTCTCCTGAACATTTTAAGTATGATGCTTCCTATTCCTATCATGAGGCTCCAAGTCCAGGACTTCTGAGGATATTAGCTGACTAACACTGTCTCTTAAGAATGAGGCACAATCACTCATGTCATGGAATCCATCAGCTGGAAGAAAACGCATTGCTCCCAAACTAGAAAGCATGTGATAGTTAAGTTTGTGGTGCATAAATCTCAGGAAGACTTTTACTATCCAGCACCCAGCCTTTTGTTGACAGCTGGTCCTCGAAGGTCCCTGTTCTAGTCTCCATTTTTCTCAGAGCTTTCCCCTTCCATGGTGAATCTTAGAAAAATCAAAGGGGCCACCTTCAAAGCCAACTAACCCAACACTGGTCAGATCTGTGCTGCAGGGTCTACAGGACTTTGTTATTGATGTATTCGGGAAGACATTCCAGTGAGTCAAAGCATAGTTATGGACTTTCATGGATTTGTTTGCTTGATAGAGATATAAAAATCTAAAGAAGTTTTGATTGATCCAGGTCAGAATCTTCCATAAGAGGAGCTCAGTTGGGCCAGAGATTTAGCTCAGTGGTTCCGGTGCCTACCTCGCAAGCACAAGGTCCTGAGTTTGATCCCCAGTAGCCACATACAATGCTGGATGTGGAGACTCACGCCCACCAGCAATCAATACCACATACCACAGTGCCAGGCAAGGTGGCTCACACCTGTAATCCCAGCACTCAGGAGGCAAAGACAGGAGGATTGCTGAGTTTGAGGCTTGCCTGGGCTACATAGTGAGCTCAGGGCCGGCCTGAACTACAAAGTGAGAGCCTGTCTTAAAAAAAAAAAAAAAAAAAAAAAAAAAAAAAAAAAAAAAAAAAAAAAAAAAAAAAAAAAAAAAAAAAAAAAAAAAAAAAAAAAAAAAAAAAAAAAAAAAAAAAAAAAAAAAAAAAAAAAAAAAAAAAAAAAAAAAAAAAAAAAAAAAAGCTCAGTTGCTTCCTCTAGAGGAAGGCATTGGGAAATGACAAGTACCCATTCCAGAAGATCATCTTTTGAGCAACCCAGAGAGGGGGCCTCTAGATCCTGGTCTGGTCTCTGAGACAGGCCTGAAAAGTTGCTTAGGATTGGCTTCAAGAACACACTAACATATCTTCTGGATGACAAAATATGTACAGTACTTGAAGACATAAGTGTAGGAAAGGATGTTCTAAACAGCACCTCAACTTCACATGAAATATCAAGAATCAATCAACCGGATTATATCAGACTAAAAAGCTTCTGTACAGCAAAAGAGTCAGTAAATTGAGAGACCACCTACAGAACGGGAAAAAATTTTGCCACCTGCTCTTCAGACAGATGGCAAATATCTAGAATATGCAAAGAACTCAAAAGAAATTAAATCACCTAAAATTTAAAGACCTACTCCAGAAATAAGCAAGAAAAATGAACAGACATTTCACAGAGGAAGAAATGCAAATGGTCAGCAAATACATGAAAAAATGTTCAACATTCCTGGCCACAGAAAAACACAGATTACCACAATGCTAAGGTCCCTTCTTACTCCAGAAAAAAATGGCAATTATTAAGAAATCAACCAATAGGGCCAGAGGGTTAGCTCAGTGGTTCCAGCACCTGCCTCGCAAGCACAAGGTCCTGAGTTCGATCCCTGGTAACCACATATAATGCTGGGCGTGGAGACACACCCACCAACAATCAACACTGCATACCACAATGCCTGGCCTGGTGGCTCACGCCTGTAATCCCAGCACTCGGGAGTCAGAGACAGGAGGATTGCTGAGTTCGCGGCGGCTTGCCTGGGCACCATAGTGAGCTCAGGGCCAGCCTGAACTACAAAGCGAGACCCTGTCTCAAAAAAAAAAAGAAAGAAATCAACCAATAAAAAATGCTGGTGAGGCTGTAGTGAAAAGGAATTCTCTTGTACTGTGAGTGGAAATGCAAATTAATACAGCCATTATAGAATCAGAATGGACATTTCCCAAAGAATTGAAATTAGAAATTCGGTATTACCCAGCCATTCCCTGATTAGGTGTCTTCCCCAAAGAGCGTAAGTCATTTTACTACAGCAATACACACACATTGATTTTTATTTTTGTACTGGAGATCAAACTCAAGAACATGTGCTTGTGAGGCAGATGCAGTACCCCTGAGCTAAATCCCTGGCCCCGTGCACACTAATGTTGATAGAAGCAAAATTCATAGTAGCTAAGTCCTGGGAGCAGCCTGTACACACATCAACAGGCGACTGCACAAATAAACGATGGTACTTATATGCAATGGAACACTATTCAGCTATAAAGAATGACACATTGGAGACATTTTTTAGGAAAATGGATGCACCTGAGAAATACAGCATTGACTGAAATAAATCAGACAAATTAAATACCATAGAGTATATCTCATTTGAGTGAGGCAAAATACAAAAAGAATGCCATAGGATAGATAAAAAGGAGAAAGAGGATGGATCTCTTGTGGTAGGGTAATGGTCCAAGAGCACAAGGGTGAGGGATGAGGAGCAGGGGGAGGGGGAATAAGAATAAAGATAAGCCATGTATAGGAACTGAATAACCCCAGTGAATGGAAACACTATATGCCATAACATGAACCAAAACAAATAATATTGACAAGTATGAGAAAGGGGAACCAGAAGAGGAGGGAGGGGGAGGAGGAACAGAGAATGGGATCTAAAAAGCAGAGAAGCTGTAATGTGTACATGTAACTATTCCTCAAGATAAATGTAATCCACATAAATTTCAACCATGTATTAATAAAATAAAATTTATTTTAAAAAGAATATACTGGGCCAGAGATTTAGCACAGTGGTTCTGGCGCCTGCCTCACAAGCACAAGGTCCTGAGTTCGATCCCGGGTAATCACATACAATGCTGGGCATGGAGACTCACGCCCACCAGCCATCAATACCACACACCACAGTGCCGGGCGTGGTGGCGCACGCCTGTAATCCCAGCACTCGGGAGGCAGAGACAGGAGGATTGCCGAGTTCCAGGCTTGTCTGCGCTACATAGTGAGCTCAGGGCCAGCCTGAACTACAAAGCGAGACCCTGTCTCAAAAAAAAAAAAAAAAAAAAAAGAATATACTAATTTATTCCCCAGCCTTTTGTGTTCCACAATGTGCTGAATCCCCTCACTGCTTGTTCCAAACCCTCTTGGGGGAAGTCAGAGGAGTGAACTCTTCTACCTACTTCACACACTATCCTTGATGACATCACGTAGCCACCCACGCATTCCTCCTTTCTGTTTAGGGAGTCTCTGGAACTGTAAGGAGGCAGGCCTTGTGTCTCTAAAAAGGGAATCCATGACAAGTACTTTTCCCAGAAAACAGTAGCAGTTATTTTTAAATGAATGTTATAAGTGGCCAGAGAGTAACCTTGGAGGGGCTGCCTGACCCAGGCAAGCTTGAAGGCTCTGCTGCCGTGATGCGTTGCTGGATGTGGTTCAGTCTAGGATTACAGAGGCTGCTGCTGAAGGCTCTGCCATGTGGGCGTCAGACTGGGCTTCAGAAGCACACTCTGATCTCGCCATCGAGTTTTCCCTCCTAGAAAATCATCTGGGGTGAGTGATTTCCTTCCGTGGTCATGTCTTCTCACTGCCTGGCCTGAGGACAGTTTTGTACAGCGAAAGGATCACAAAGCAGTCAGTGGGAGGACTGTGGACGAAGCTATCGTCCACAGCCAGGATGAAATAATGTGAAAATGTTGTGAAATAGTCAATACTCAAAGGGAAATAAGGTTTAGGGGTAAGTAATGAGGGAAAAAGAAAAAAATGTGATAGTTAAAAAAAAGGTAACAAAGCTTATGTATATAGAGGTGGGGAGGGTTGTAGGGTTGGTAGGGGAAAGGGAAAAATTAGAATAATCTATAGATGAAGAAAAGATATCTCAGAGTAAGGGGAGAAGCAAGAAAAACATGAAGAGGGGGAAGAGTGACCCTGCTGGGGACACAAAGGCCATGCTCCACCCGTCATCCCCATACTATGATCCTTTCCTGTCCCCCTTTCCCATGTGCTCTGTCAGTCTTCCTTGGGGCTGATCTGGGCACTGACAGCTCCCTGACTTTGCTTAGGTGGAAGAGAACATGGCGGTTCCTCCATCTGGTGCTGCCTGCACAGCATCCTGCGCCTCAGGATGGTGACCTTGGCGCCTCCCTTCCACCTGGGCCTGATAACAACCTGCAAGATCTTACCCTCCGTGTGTGCAGTTTGCTCCTGGGATGGAGGCGCTTCTTGGATCTTCAGTGAAGTTGTGGGTGATCTCACCCAGATCGCCTGTGCCTCACGATCCAGAGGCAAGTCCGAGCTTGCACCAGGACTTCTGATACTTGGGGCTCCCATAGTTCCACACAGAAACCTGTTTATGGCGAAAATTGTGTCCCTATCCACTCTTAAGGGAAGGCAACACCACCATGGACACTGAGAGTACAAAACCAGGTGAGTCTGCCAGAGGGTACTTGGGATGGATTTTCTAGATAATGCACTTCAGTGCTGTTTCAAATTACAGTACAAACAGCACAAAAGCATAGGATTGATCTGTGCCAGTGCCCTATTTTACCACATATCAGTCTCTGGTCCAGGATTATATTCTTGTGTCTTCTGTGTATGAAGTTTAGGGCTACTGAAGGATTGAGGTGTATGGAGACCTTCAGGAGGCCAGAAGGTGAGGAACCCATCATTTCTGTGGACAGACCAGCCCGTCAACCGACCTCTCAGCTCCTCCACTGTCCTGTTAGGATCTTGTTTCTCTGTTTCACCGCAGTCACTCCTACACTTTAGCAGCGGATCCCCAACATGGCCCATGTCATCTGGAGTAATGTGAACATCTTGACATTTACCCCTTTGACCTCAGGTTCCAGTGCTTACCATATATGCCAACAGATTGTGAGTTTCCTTCAATTCCAGCTTATTACTTTTTCACTTATTTTCTATTCTACTTCCTTGCCTTCCTTTGTTTCTTCCCTTTTCAAGGCAGACCTGAAATTATGTAAGGCAAACATTATTTGAACGCTCCACTCAAAGTAAGCCTCATCCAATTCAACTGATGTTTCCAGTCATACCTTCCTTATGTTACTCATGACTAATGGTTTAAAGTTCGAACTCACTCCCTCTCATACCACAGTGAATTCCTGGTGAGCACTAAGTAGCAGCCTGTCACTCTTTTCTCTTATCACTGCCCTGTTCTTCCTCTCAGTGATCAAACCATATAGAGCTTAGGTCACTTTCTTTAGTGTACTCGCTCCCTAAGGACAATTCTGAGTGTGTGTGTGTGTGTGTGTGTGTGTGTGTGTGTGTGTATGCTGTATGTGTGGATATATGTGTTTATGTATTGTGTATGGAAATATTTAACATGACCAAGACATTAAAACTACTTTCAATTTATTGATGAATTAAATAACTCAGAATTTTACCGTCCTCATAAAAATTCATCAGAACATTTGTTAGAGACCTTGTTTGTTCTAAACATCACATAAAAAGGAAAAGTACACAAGAGTAACAGGCACATTTTTGAGAAAGAAAAGAGCAAGGGTTGGGGCAGGCAAACAAACCCAAAGCCATAGTACATAGAAGAGTGAGACAATGTTGTAGGAGCAGACACAGGGGTCTGTGAGACCCAAGAAGCCTGAGGTGAATTCCTGTAGTCATGGGATATAGTCTTGCTATAGATGGAATTTCAAGTCTGAGATGAAAGGTGGACAGTTTCTAAGTGTTTTCTGGACAGTGTCACATGGATTTTAAAGAACACAGAATAATTACAAAACTTATGTATTTATAAGAGATGGACTTAAGATAAAACCTTTGGAAGCCAAATTATTCTATGAAACTGATAAATACAAATTACATATATAAAATTATTAATAGGAAACATGAGAAAACATTTTTGTTATATAAAATAAATTTCTATAATTAAGGCAAACTTCTAAATAAAAACTAAAAGCATGAAATTAATTTGATAGCTAATTTGTTTTTAATAAATTAAGATATAAAGACAATATAAGCAGAATCTTTAAAATAGTAACAATAATACTAAGAAAACTATACTCTTTGATAGGCACATATTATTGTCTAGAATATGTGAAAAGAAAATATAAATCAATAAGACAACACTTGAAGTAGCTAGAGTATGAATAAATCATGGAAAAGTTGATAAAAATGGGTAGAAAAAATAGTCTCAAGCTTACAAGTAATCAAGTAAATTCAAATTAAAGTCTTAAAATAGACTTTAAACCATTCAACCACCAAAATGACAAAGAATACAATGTGAATTTTTTGTTGAAGAGGAAGGTAAATGCATGGGTTTATAAATTGTTAGTGAAAGTACAACTAGAATGCAATTTGGCACTCTATGAACTGATTCTATTTCTAGCCTCAAAGCTTCAGAGATATTTATACATAAATCTGGAAATATATATGCACAGACATTCCAGTATTGTTTGCATGAAAAATAGGAATAATCTTAATTTTCAGCAAAACATTGTATCTCTTCTACTATTGAAAACACACTGTCACCTTTGAAAAGAATTGTAATAAAAAAATCAAGCCATAACACCTGCAACTAGAATAATTCCATTTGTGAATCTTTTCCCACCTAAACATGTATATACCTGTGTATATGTGTACCTATGTCCAAATTCACTAAAAAAGAATCTAAAAGGACTCACCACATACAGACAACTGAAACTGTATCATGAATAGAAAAGAAGAAAAATTTTCATATTTTCTACATTATTTGTATAATGAATGCATACTTACCTATTATTTTAGCAATAAAAATTAAAACACATGATATAAAGAGGTCTAGTTAGACCTCACAGCCCAAAATGACTATGACTTCCCACCTTCCAACTCTTTCTGCAGACTCTACCTGGCAGGTGAAGCTGTCTGTGCCTATTCCCCTCTCACATGACGCAATGTTCATCCGAGACTGAGTACAAGATGAGATCCATGGAGTGAGACGGCCAGCCACAGCCTAGGAGAAGAGTGTCACAAAGTACATATTTTTGGAAATTAAGCGTCCATTTCTTGTAGTTACTGTGCAAATGTAATATACTTAATGTAGTCTCCAGCAAATAATAAAACTGTACCCTTCCACCCCAGTACCTTGACTTCAGGCCAGCATACCTAGTCATGGGCATCCTGATGAACCTTCCATAGTATGCTTGCAATTTAGAATTTGATTCTTTTTCCTCTTCCACTCAGGACAAAAATAGATATAATAAGTTTCTCTGAAATTCCTTTCTAAGGGAAAAGTGTATTACTAGTTCCCTTTGACGCTGATTGGGTAGCTCTCCAGGGTCCTGGCTTCATATAAATCCCCCTGGTAGTGTGCCAGTGGACAGCTTCCAGCTTTGCTCTTTTGTAAAATCGAAGCCACAATGACAAGGCTGTTGGGACAAGTTAGTGTGAGCACAGGTAGCAGTGGCTCAGGTTAAAACAAACCTACAACAAGCAGTAGAACTCAGGTAAATAGAATCTTGGGTCCCCTTGCCTGCTAGAAGAAGACAGCACCTGCTTCCAGGGAGCTGTGAGTTGCACACGTGTGTGGTTTTCATTACTAGAAGAATTTGAAATACTTGTGTCACATGATGCTCCAGCTTCTGGTGTCCAGGTGGTCCACATGCCTTGATTATTGTATCAATGGCAGCTCCATTGTGGGTAAGAGGATGGAAGAGGCTGTAGCACAGAGTAGAAGCTGGGTTGCTTAGGAAGGTAAAGATGCTCCTCCTTCTGTATTTGAAGCTTTGTGTCCCTCTGTAAAGCTAAGGAAACATTCAGTTAAAGTACATTGTGTCAGATTAATCTAATTCCAAGCACATATCCATTATCATACCCACGATGCCACACTACTTGGCTACCCCTCAATGTCTTCACCTGTATGAACCCCTTAGACTTAAGAGTTGTGCTCTAACTCTTACATGAATAGTAACTGTTAACAATGGTGTTGGCTTAGCAGGAAGGTTGCTTAATTTCCCCAGTCCACCATATTACAGAAAATAGAATTCCATACATTCGAACAGGAGCAGTGCTACATTACTTGGGGGAAATTACTCATCCTCTCCATTGGGAAGAGTCTACAGAACTCTGATTTCATCATATCCTATCCCTGTCTTGGGTGCTTCCAGTAAAGATAAAAGGATTTTTTAAAGAATAGTATATAATCTACACTCTTTCCTTGTCTTTTATTTTTTATCTCTAGTTTCCTCCTTCTAATTTCTATTTTTTTTTCTGTATTTATTTCCCTGTCTGCGAACCACTACAGAGAAGGGAATAAATACGTTACATAAATCACTATACTAAGAAAGTTAAACTCCAGTGCCTGTAGGAGTAACACAGATAACGTAAATGAATGGAGTGTGCCAGATCAGCCATGAGGGAATGCTAGGAAGTAGGGTAAATGGGAACACATGCACCATTTCTTACCCAGGTGGCTGTACTCAGATCTAGTCAACTGCCACCATGTAGGATTGTAGCTGGATACCTTATCTGACTTCCCCTCTGACAAGTAAGCTTGATTGGGTTGAGTCAATTGGCTTGGGATTGGTTAAGTACATATCTGGGTATGTCTGAGCATCTTTGCTCCACCATGCCCTTCCATCATGATGTTTCTGTCTTGGATCCCCCTAAACATGTGCTGATTCCCCAGAAGCTGTGAGTTGAAGTCAACTTCTCCACTCTTAAACTGCAGGTGTTGGGTGTTTTATTTTTTTTTATTTTTTATTTTTTTGGAGAGAGGGTCTTGCTTTGTAGTTCAGGCTGGCCCTCAGCTCATTATGTAGCCCAAGCAAGCCTCAAACTCGGCAATCCTCCTGTCTTTGCCTCCCAAGTGCTGGGATTACAGGTGTGAGCCACCATGCCCCACATTGTAGTATGTGGTATTGATGGCTGGTGGGCGTGAGTCACCACGCCCAGCATTGTATGTGGTTACCAGGATCGAACTCAGGGCATTGCACTTGCGAGGCAAGTGCTGGAATGACTGAGCTAAATCTCTGGCCCTGGGTGTTTTATATCTTGATGGAAAAGCTGACCAGGACACCTCCCACAGAACAGAAACAAAGATTTGTTTCTAAGGTCTTCCAAGTTTTAAACATGAAAACTACTTCACATTATTTCTAAACCAGTCTGAAAGCTTTACAAAACACATGGGCATATCTCAGGCAGCTCATGGACTGTGCTGCAGTCTTCTTACTGTCTTTTCTAGGATTAAGTAATTACAATAGATCCTTGGATTTAAATGCTCATTGAAAATACTTTTGTTAGCTACTTTACCATAATAAAAATTAATAAAACTCAATAGTAAGAGTTTTAGTTCAGTAATAATGACATTAAATTAACAGATAATCCATTTGCCTGGGAGTTAATTTATTAAGGAGTATAAAGTAATATTCTTTCTTTTGTGAAAAATTATAGTAAAATATACACTTACAATCCTTACTGGTATATAGAATAGGGAATAAGAATTAATATTAAGACTGAAATACATTTAACATAATAGCACAGAGAACTGGAGAATAGATAGAGCTAATAACACAATTACAGACTTCTGAAAAGCATGTGAATATGTAATCTCCTGAACACTATCAAAGAGCAATTATGTTTGGGTTTTACTGATTGCCACTAAAAATGGTATCACTTTCTTCAATGCAGCTTATGGATCCAGGCATCTGTGCAAACACAGAAAACCTTGGCACTTAGAACATGTCACATGGGCAGCATTTGCTACCAGCTAAAGTGAGAAAGCTACTACTTCATTGTCACTTTTACAGGACACCAGTTGAATTTGAGGAAAATAGGAGATCCTAGCATTCGATCAGGATTGAATTTACTGGGTTTAAAATTGGAAAAAAAAAATGCTGGGTGTGGTGGCTCACACTTGTAATCCCAGCACTTGGGAGGCAGAAGCAGGAAGATTGCTGAGTTCGAGGCTTGCCTGGGCTACATAATGAGCTCAGGGCCAGCCTGAACTACAAAGTGAAATGCTGTCTCAAAAAAAAAAAATTTAAATGCTGAGAAAGACATTTTCTAAAGGATGGACAAACACTTGGAAAATAGTGATGTTGTAAGGCTAATGACAAATCTTACTCCTAATAACAGAGAAAGGAGTCAATACCTTTCATATGTGAAAGTTGCAGAGAAAACACTTGAGAGTAGGAGATTGTTGAATTTCATCACTCAAAATATTAATGAGTGAATAGATGTGCTCTGATTCACGAGGCCCTGCACGATTATTTGTAGAAATGAAATCACATTTAAATGTCTATACTTCTTTTCTAGGTCTGCTATAATAAAATACCAAAAACTGTGTGGCTTAATACAACCAAAATAATTTTTTAAAATAATTTTAAAGTGGGAAGAAAATCAAGATATCAGCAGGGCTACATTCCTCTGAAAGCTTTAGGGAGGATTCCTACCCTGCATTTTCCTAGCTTTTGATGGCTCCCAGTAATGCCTAACTTGCACTTTTGTTATTATTGTATTTAGATGTTGCTCTACAGCTCAATGTGCTTATAAGTGGGGCACCAGGAGGTGGCTGGATCATGGGTGTGTAATGCTGGATTAGACCACTGATGGGTTCATTGCTTCATGTGATGCTGGGAGGTGAAGATTGGTGGGAAGAGGTGGTTGCTGGGGTTTGGCCTGGGAGTGTACTCTTTCCTATTCCCTTGATCCCTGGCTGCTTCCTGCTTACCCTGCCATGGACTGTTTCTCCTCTGCAATGCACCTCTGCCAAGCCACCTTGTTTGGGAACCAACCAACTATGGACTAACATCTCTACAAACTAAGGCAAAATAAACCTTTCCTCTTAATTTATGGGTGTCAAGTATTTTGTCCTAGAAATAAGATAGTAACTAAGACAACAATCATCACTCCAGTCTCTGGCTCCATCTATACATGACTTGGCCTCAGATTTGCCAGGCCTCAAATTTGTCCTTGAATTTGCTTTCTTGCTTCAGCCTCCTCAGTAGCTGGGATTACAGTTATGTGCCACAACACCTAGCCAATTTCTTAATAGTTCTTTTTGTTTATACAGAACTGGAGGTTGAACCCAGAATGTAAGCCCTGAGCTATACCCCGCTGATTTTTTAAAATGGCTCTCACTAACTCACTAAGTTGCCCAGTTTGGGATCAAACTTGTGATCTTCCTGCTTCTGTCTCAGAGACTACTGGGACTACAAGGATGCACCACCATTCCTGGCTAATTTCTTGATCTTAATGTATTACCATTATGTAATACAAGCATGGGTGAAATACGCAGTAAAGCTTTTGGTGATAGGAAAACACGACAATTTACTTTCAAATTATTCAGAAGAAAGAGGTTTATGATTATAATTTAACTTTTCTGTAACTATGTGATTTCTTAAATACTAATTTCTTTTAAGTGGAAGCAACTATGTGCTGAAAATAAATTTATAAATGAATTTCAGAGAGAAGTTAATGTTTCAAGATTGAATTTTCATATTCAGGAGCTTCTAATCTATCTCCACATACTTAAATTTTTAAAAATATTCTCAGGTGCCAGATGTGGTGGAACACACCTGTAATCCCAGCACTTTGGAAGCAGAGGCAGAAGGATTGCTGAGTTTGAGGCTTTCCTGGGCTACACAATGAGCTCAAGACCAGCCTAATCTACAAAGTTAGACCGTGTCTCAAAAAGAATATATATATATTCTCCAGGTAAATGTTTCTCTTTCAAAGGTCTTTGAACATGCCACTCTTAGGCATAATATAGTATGTTAACAATTTTTTAATTGAATTCTTTATTGGTACAATTTATATACATCTCCAAATCATGTATAACAGTGGGGAATTTGTACCAGTATATAACACAAGTTAATTCTCATTTTTACCCATATCCCTACCCACCCACACCTCCTTACACCCTTTATACATGCACTTTTATTTTCTTTCTGTATCATATTTATTCTTCCCCTCATTACATTCCCACCCAAAATTTCCTATAGAAATTTCCCACTCCATAAAAGCTGTCATACTTTCTAGAGTTCATTTGCGTCTACAGGTGTTCATGTCAAAGAGAAGATCTGGAATTTGCCTATCTGTGATCTATTGATTTCATTTATTAGTATATCCTCCAGGGGTCTCCATTTGCACCTAAATGGCTCGATCTTGTCATTCTTTATGACAGAGTAATATTCCATTTTATATTAAAAAACCACATCTTTTTTTTAATAAATTGAATTCTTTATTGGTACAATTTATATACATCTCAAAATCATGTATAACATTGGGAAATTTGTACCAGTATATGACACAAGTTAATTCTCATTTTTACCCATATCTCTCCCCACCAACACCTCCTCACCCCCTTTATACATGCTCTTTTATTTTCTTTCTGTATCATATTTATTCCTTCCCCTCATCACATTCCCACACCAAGTTTCCTATAGAAATTTTGTACTCTATAAAAGCTGTCATACTTTCTAGAGCTCATTTGCATCTACAGGTGTTCATGCCAAAGAGAAGACCCAGAAATTGTCTATCTGTGATCTATTGATTTCACTTATTAGTATATCCTCCAGGTGTCTCCATTCACACCTAATGGATCAATCTTGTCATTCTTTATGGCAGAGTAATACTCCATTTTATAAAAAAAAACACATCTTCTTTATCTACTCTCCAGCTGATGGACATTTGGGTTGTTTCCAAGATTGAGCTATCACAAACTGAGCTGCTATGAACAAGGGTGTACATCTGTCTTTCCAATGTGAGTTTTTAAGTTCTTTTGGGTATATTCCTAGCAGGGTCAAATGGGACCCCTACTCCTAGTTTTCTGAGAAATATCCACATGGATCTCCACAATGGTTGCACAAGTCTACAATCCCACCAGCAGTGGAGAAGGGTTCCTTTTTCCCTACAGTCTCGCAAGCATTTATCGTTGCTTGATTTTGTAATCTCAGTGTTGTTTTCATTTGCATCTCTCGAATGACCAGTGATGTTGAACATTTCTTCATATGCTTCTTAGCTGCTTTGACTTCTGCCTCTGAGAAGTGTCTGATCATTTCAGATGCCCATTTTTGAACTGGGTCTTTCAACTTGGGGAGGCTGATTTGTTTGAGTTCTTTATATATTGTACACAATAGCCCTTTGTCTGATACACAGCTAGTTAAAGATTTTTTCCCATGTTGTTGGTTGTCTTTTAGCAGTGCTGGTGACTTCTTTTGCTGTGCAGAGGCTTTTCAGTAGAATGAGATCCCATTTGTTGATTCTTTCTGCTAGTTCTTGTGCTATAGAGGTTTTATTCATAAATTCTCTGCCTAAGCCAATGTCTCCAAGAGTTTTACCTAAGCTGTTTTCCAGCAGGCTTATTGTTTCTCTTTTAATGTTTAAGTCTCGTATCCACTGTGACTTTAGTTTTGTGCATAGTGAAAGAGATAGGTCTAGCTTTAGCTTTTGGCAGGCTAGAGCCCAGTTTTTCCAGCACCATTTGTTAAAGAGGCTGTCTTTCTTCCATTGAGGATGTTTGCCTCCTTTGTCAAAGATAAGGTGGCTTAGTGTATCTGGAGTTGTTTCTGGGTCTTCTAATCTATTCCACTGGTTCTCAGGTCTGTTACTTTGTCAGTACCATGCAGTTTTTATCACAGTGGCTTTATACTAGAGTTTTAAATTGGGGATTGTAATACCCCCTGCCATGTCGTGGTTGCTTAGAATTGCTTTTGCTATTCTAGGTTTCTTGTGTTTCCAGATGAATTTTTGTAGTATTTTTTTCTAGCTCTATGAAGTATACCATTGGAATTTCAATTGGAATTGCATTGAATCTGTATAGTAGTTGTGGGAGTATAGCCATTTTGACGATGTTGGTTCTCCCGACTCAGGAACAAGGGATATCTTTCCACTTTCTGGTTTCCTTTTCTATCTCAGTTTTCAGAGTCCCATAGTTTTCAGAGTAGAGGTCTTTCACTTCCTTTGCTAGGTTGATTCCTAGATATTTCATTATTCTGGGTGCTACTATGAAAGGGATTGACTCCCCAATTTCACTTTCAGTGAGTCTGTTGTTTGTGTAGACAAAGGCTGTTGATTTTTGAGCATTGACCCTGTATCCAGCAACACTACCAAATTTGGTAATTAAGTCTAGCAGTCTTTTGGTTGAGTTTTTAGGATCCACCAGATAGAGTATCATATCATCAGCAAATAATGACAGTTTAACTTCTTCCTCTCCTATCTTTAATCCTTTTATATCTTTGTCCTGCCTGATTGCTATGGCTAATGTTTCCAGTACAATATTGAACAAGAGTGGTGACAGCGGGCATCCTTGCCTTGTTCCTGACCTTAGTGTAAAAGGTTTCAGTTTTTGCCCATTGAGTATGATGCTGGCTGTTGGTTTCTCATAAATAGCTTGTGTTAAATTGAGATAAAGTCCATCGATTCCAATTCTCTGTAGGGTTTTGATCATAAATGGGTGTTGGATTTTGTCAAATGCTTTTTCTGCATCTATTGAGATAATCATATGATTTTTGTCCTTGAGTCTGTTGATATAGTGTATTACATTGATTGATTTACATATGTTGAACCAGCCTTGCATCCCTGGGATAAATTTGACTTGATCAGGGTGTTTGATTTTTTTGATAACTCTCTGTATTCTGTTTGTCAGTATTTTATTGAGGATTTTTGCGTCAATGTTCATTAGAGAGATTGGCCTGTAGTTTTCTTTTTTTGGTGGGATCTTTCCCTGCCTTTGGAATCAAGGTGATGGTTGCTTCAAGGAATGATTTGGGGAGTACTGCTTCCCTTTCAATTTCATTAAAGAGATTGAGAAGTACTGGTATTAACTCTTCTTTAAAAGTTTTGTAGAAT
>PVIC010031995.1:0-20982 GCA_004025085.1 Thryonomys swinderianus
AGAAGGAGAAGGAGAAGGAGAAGGAGAAGGAGAAGGAGAAGGAGAAGGAGAAGAAGAAGAAAGATCTCCCTAAATGTTAACCTGAGAAAGACCAGGGATATTTCCCCGGACTGGAATTGCTCTATGAAGTCTAACAAACTAAAATTGATTCTAATGTGGCTCATCTGGGACTCAAACTGCAGTATATCCATGGTCCCTAGTTTCTCAAGCTATCAAATGGACATAAACATAGCTCATAAGATGGTCTTGCATGGTCTAAAAGTACAAAGAAAGTGAATTTAATTTGTCACCAAGAGATATTCAATTTAAATGCGTGTTACATCTATTTATTTTCTCTCTAGCAAAAGAAACTCCTAGAAACGTGTTGAAGGGCTTGAACTTTGCAGCCAGTTAGAACCCTTATATCTTCTTTCTTGACTTTGTTTAATTTAATCATCACTGTCTCTACTACAAGCCCTTCCCTTTTCATGAAATGTCCTACTGTCCTGACAAAAGCCAAACCAGGTTCTCTTTACTTCTGCAAAGTAGCAAAGGGCTAATGAAAGGCTCCAAACATTGAGGGGGAAAAAAAATCAAGCCAACAGCTCTAATGATTCAGCACTACACTAATTCGCCTCCATTTAAATGTGTGTTCACAGATTTGGAGTGAGCCCCTTGGCATCACTAAATCTTGCTATCAGATTGTCCTGCTTAATTTCAATAGAAATAATTGAGATGTTTTTGGGGAGATAGAAAGCTTAATTTGGGGGGGGTACATAGAAAGCTTAATTTGTTCTCCCCTTACCTGGAGGACAGTCAACCTCTGTTCTCAAATTCAATTATTTTCCTCTTTTTTCTAATGCTCTGTTAGCTTTTTATGGCCCCAACACATCACACCGTCACAACACAATGCACCAGAGACCCATTGAGCATCCACACTCCTGCATGCATTTTACTTTGTCCAAGCTGATGAGCTCTCCGTTTCCTTAGCTAATAATGCAGACCTCTGCTTCTGCCCTACATTCCATATCCTTTCCCATGGCACAGAATCCTCTTACGCAAATATTTTTCTTCCTTATAACATCAGTCTGTGCAAACAGATACTTTTAATGTAATTCCAAATTTAATGAAGAAAGATCTCATTTTGGTTCATATCCTCCCATGTATCCTTGACTGCCTATTCCCCTACACAGAACAATTATTCAGATAAGTTAAATTCAATTTCAACATTTGCTCTTCTTAGTTGAAAGTACCTCCTTTCCGATCAAAATCTGCTTGTGCCCCTCATGTGTTTGGAAGGAAACTGGATTGTGGAGGTGCCAGTTATCAGTGCTATTAGTTCACTGACAAAGTCAGACCTGAATGTGTTCTTGGGAGGTGAGTGTGGTCAGAAGACCTAGTTCACTCTGTGAGTGACCTGGAAAAATATCTCTTTCCTTGCTCCTCACTTCTCTTTTCCCTCTGCTTCCTGATTACAATGATCTAAATAGCTTTTCTCCACCCTTTCACCAGACTCTTCCAGCCTTGGAGCCAACTAACTATGGACAGAACACTTGTGCTAGCCAAAGGAAACCTCTTTTCATCTAAATTACTGATATGAGGTATTTTTCCCCAGTGAGAAGGAAAATGACTGAGGCAGATTTGGGGACAAGGGTTACACTGTGATTAAGCATAACTATGTGATTCAGAAGCCATCGCAAGTGATTTGCCAAAGGAATTTGGAAAGCTTGGTAGAGGCTGCCTGGAGAAGCCCTGTAATGCATTAAGAGGAGCTTGATGGGTGATACTGCTCAAAGCTCAGCAAATCAGAGCACTAGTGGAAAAGCAGATGGCAAAGGCCAACAAAAGGAGGCTTTATCTGACAACAAGGACTCCACTTTCCTTGACCCTTTCAACGTCCACCTCTTGCCTTGATGCCAGCAAGCCATAGTCTGACTCTTGCATAAACCTTGAACCAGAATAATATTTTCCCTGGAGTTGTAGGTGTTGGTTATTTTGCCTCAGTAACAAGAAAATGAGCTTGTAATCAACCCCAACCATGATTTGGTTTGCATACCTCCCTTGAAAATTCTTTTTTAAGATTAAGTTGAGATCTCTAAAGATATTCACATACTATAATTCAATCATGTAAGTACTTACAGTTCTACATGATTTCACCATTTTGCACAATCTTTGAGACATCCTACACTTATTCATCTCTAGAAATTGCTTTTCATTATCTGATTGTTCATTATATTAATTCTGTCCTCCAAAAATTGAAATTTTTTTCATCACTCTTCTTTTTATCCATCATAGTCTATACAATCACCTAGTGAAATATATTTTTCCATTTTTTGAACAATGTCTTTCAAATTTGACCTACTTAATTCTTCCAAATGCTACTCTTGTATATGCAAGTCTCTACATTAAATATTACATATTTCATGTCTTTAAGGTGAAAAGATTAAAGAGGTGGTGGAGGAATGCCTCTCACCTCCTGGGAACCAGGAAGCCCAGAGAGAGAGAGAGAGAGAGAGAGAGAGAGAGAGAGAGAGAGAGAGAGAGAGAGAGAGAGAGAGAGAGAAGGAGAGAGAGGGAGACAGAGAGAAGACAGAGGGATAGGAAGGAGCTGAGAACAAGACACACCTTTTAAAACAGTCTCCAAGTGATCAAGGTCTTTCACTGTGCCCCACCATCTACTAAGCCCTTTCAGCTATGAATTTCTCAGTGAACTAGTCCTATGAGAAGGTCAGGGTCCACACAATCCAGTTATCTCTGTAGGACCCACCTGTGAACACTGCCACAAGGATGAAACTCCCACATCTGTCCATGAGGCACCCATCATTTTAAACCATAACACGCCCTGTGCTGAAGACACACACAGTGCTGATGAAGAGAATCCATAGATTCCCTGTAAGCACTCCAGCCCTCAATCATGGCACTCTCAAAATATGAGTAAATTGGAAAAGCAAACTGCAATGAGAACTGATCCTGTTACTATCAGCTAGATTATTCCTAGGATCAAGTTGTTTATTCCATATTTTAACTGATAACAACAAAAGAATAAATCATGTCCTAGACAATGTGTGTCACATGTATTTTCCAAAAAGCTCTACAACTTCTTATATTTGATATTTAGCATTACAGATATAACATGTAACATACCCATATGCACACCAAAATATGTGTAACAGAAATATTTTCATTGAAAATCTAGAAAATAGATGATACAAATTATAAAACTTCCATGTGTAAACATTTAAAAGATAAAACAATTCATCTGAAAAACTAAATAAGGTAAAGAAACAGAAATTAGAATGATAATATTTGAAGTACGCAATGCTTTCCACACGAAGAAAGTTCAAATATTGTATGTATGTGTGTGTCAATGTGTGTGCATGCATGTGTATGTGCACACTGTAGCCTAACAGACTGGCAATGAAAAATATTGTTGTGTCAAACATCAGTAAAGTTGTGAGCTATAGTCTCTCTTCTGCCCATCATATTTTGGAAAGAATATATGAAACATCTTACCAGATGATATGGCAATATTGATAGGTCATTACAATTATGTTTATATTGAATTTTACCAAGACTTTTAAAATAGTCTTGAGAAGATTAAAAATAAACTTTCAAGAAGTTGCTGGAATCTGAAACACATGCCATAAGTATGTACAGTTGGGATGTATGCCAGAGTATTCTATTGATTTATGTACGAGAGCCACATAAGTTCATTTCAATCACATTGAGTTTATTCACTTGGTTTCATTCTAAGGAATGAATTCATTCTGATCATTTTGTCTGTGGTTGAGAAAATTGAACTCTAACAGATTGTAGTCCCAGAAGAAATTGCCTAGTGCTAGAGCTGCAAGTAATTGCTAAACTCCCACGTGCCTCAGGGGAGAAAGTATGTCCTTGATTAGAAAAACATGTAAGGAAAGAGCGGCAGGAAGCTGCTGTTTAATGGATAAGATAGCATTCTCTGTTAAGTGTTTTAGAGCAACAAGGCACATTCTTCTCCATTTTTACTAACTAGAGGATTAATTTATATTCCAAAAGAAATGTTAAAATTCTAATCATTCTTCATCATTAAGTAGGGATTCTACATCTTCTCATTACCATAGAGAAGGGAAGTTTAATTTAAATGAAGTAGATAAATAAATAAATCCAAGGGACTTATTTAAATTCATTTAGTATATAATTCTAAATTACGTACTTCTGACAACACTGCGGCAAATTAAAACGGATATTTTACTGCCCAATTATGATGGATCCTACAGTCAGAAAATCACCGTGCTCTGGCAATGCAAGCACTTAGATTACTTTTAGTGTTGTTCTCATGCCTTCTATGTCTTTCCATGTCTTTCAAGGAGGGCAACATGATTTCTTTCACTTATTCACTACATTTATGATTAAGATTTTTATCATATAATGAAAATATATGCTAATTTAGGTAATCAAAACGTATATATTGCTTCAAAGTCATATAATGTACTGATCAAAAATATATTTATCAATTCTGGGTGTAGCAGCTCATGCTTGTAATCCTAGCACTCAGGAGGCAGAGGCAGGATTGCTGAGTTTGAGGCTTCCCTGGGTTACACACACACACATACATATTTATTTATAATATTTTATAATATGTAGAGAGTGTGTATGTATGTTTTGGTATTTATGTATAATATTAATACACTTTTTCTCTAATTTTAATATTTTCTCCAATATTTAGTTATTTTTAACAACTGACGATTCATTGCAAAGAGTCACACCACAGATGAAAAACACAAAATATAAAAGCATATCATGTAAAAGCACCCTCACTGAAACCAGGTGAGTACTGTCTGACAAGTTTATAGACAAATTCAGAGTAATTCAAAAGTATACATACACACACACACACACACACACACATCCCTAATGCGTATTATAAACATTTTGGAGAGCTTAACATTACTTTAAGGAAAGCAAATTTCTCTTAGGAGTAGCAAACATTTCTGATAGACCACTCTTAAAATTCTCTTGAGGAATAAGGAACCTCATATTAAGAACCCATAAACATACAAACCCAAAACAGTGAAAAAAATTTGAAAGTTGTTTATCACTTTTGTATACAATAATGTAAACATACAAAGGTTAAGTCATTTACAAATGGTATTCTCCACCCTTTTGTGCACTGTAAAATATATGTATGGGAGAGATTTCTTTTTGATACCATGTCATTATGACTAGACCTATAGACTACCAAGGGAAATCATGACATTATTTACATGGAATGAAATTTTGATAGTATTATTTCAAAGTAGTAATCTTCTAATTAAAATAAAAAATAATTGTACAGGTAAGAGACTCATATATGAGAGTTACAGCCAAATCTAGAGACAAAAGACAAAGATATAGTGGATAATTTGGGTAATGTATGACAATAATGTTAATGTGTTACTTTTACAATAAATCTAAGTCTCTTATTCTACATATTGTTCTGAAACTTACTTTAATTAGAAAGTTAATGTTATCAAACTGTATTCCTTTATACAATATCTTCAAAAATACATTATACAAGAAATTTTATTTTACAAAATTGAGAATATTTAATATTAGAAAACTTCTTTAATATTAATAAACTGAGAAGTGACAGAGATAATTTTACCAAACAAAAATATAAAATATTTCAAAAACTCTACATTCAGTAGAAGCATTGATACAGAGAACACACATAATATATCAAATATGTTTACAATATATTAGAAACACAGCCTATACTTTTCCATGTGGTCTCTCCATTTTGAGGATCATGGACAATCTCAACTGTGTTACAATTCAAAAATCAATATATTTGACTGATGATTGAAGATTCTCAGGAATCTATTACTTAACTTTTCAAAAGAAAACATTTTATATTTTTATCATTTAAAGTTTCTGGTTTGGAAGCAACAGAATCTAACTCTGGCTAACTTTATGCAAATGATTACATATTCTGAATGTAGGAGTTTTCAGAATTTATGAGAGACAGCAAAAACAGTGTCCAAGGAATTTCCAGGAGCAACTATTTCAAACAGGTTGATAAAAATCAACCCAAGGTAATAAGTACTATCTCCTCATAGACAGTGTTATCTTGGATCACATTAGTTTCACGGTTCTGGAAAAGATGGCCACTTCTGAGTCTGTGCGGGAAACATGGCAGCGATTGTTTTCATCACCGGAAGTGGATGCAGAGTTTACAAGCAATAACAAAATTCCACCAAACCCTTCTGTTTGAGAACCAAATTCTTCACAAACAAAATCATTTGTGAACCAAGGTACCACTGTAATAATTATTTAATTATTTTAAACCATATTCAAACTTTTAAATACTCTGCTTCAAATATTTATTTATTTATTTTTTTTTGAGACAGGGTCTCGCTTTGTAGTTCAGGCTAGCTCTGAGCTCACTATGTAGCCCAGGCAAACCTCGAACTCAGCAATCCTCCTGTCTCTGCCTCCCGAGTGCTGGGATTACAGGCATGAGCCACCACGCCTGGCACTGTGGTATGTGGTGCTGATTGCTGGTTGATTGCTGGTGGGCATGAGTCTCCACGCCCAGCATTGTACGTGGTTACTGGGGATTGAACTCAGGACCTTGCACTTGCTAGGCAGGCGCTGGAACCACTGAGCTAACCCTCCGGTCCTTCAATTATTTAATTTTTAGAGTCTGTGAAATTATCCTTGCACAAGTCTTTTGTTTTCTGGGGTCAATTTCTGCCCTTCTGGGAAAGATAATAATCCCCAATTTCAGTTGCTGTTAAGCCCTTTGGCTCTGCTCAGCCACTGAAAGGTAGGAACTGCCTTCACTGATTTCTGTCAAGTAGCCTGACCCTCACCTTCCATTATAATGGAAAAGTCATGCAGAATTCTAGTTCCAAAGTGTGTGTGTGTGTGTGTGTGTGTGTGTGTGTGTGTGTGTGTGATGGAAAGAAAAGTAAAAGCTGTTTATTGTAACGAGCTTCCAAATTCTATGATTTTTCTTAATGAATGTATTAATTAGATAATAAAGTACTTCATTTAACTTCATATGCTCATCACTGTATCAATAAATACATACAAAGTAATATGCAAAGGACAAAGGAGAACATAAAATCAAGGTTATGTAGAATGCTCTTTGTGGAGGGCACCCAAGCTATTTCCTTCAGTTCTAATAATTATCTATGAAGCACATTTTATTGTTCAATATTTTCTGATTGTAAACTTGATTGGTTATATGAAGTAGAATAGATTTCTTGCACAAAGTCACAGGAGTGGAGCAAATGTTTGAACTCAGCAGGTTTGTATGAAAATGCAGGACATACTGCTTTTAAGGCTTAAATGCTATTAATAATAACAACAAGGTAAACGTATATGTAATAGCACCCATTCTCCATAGTAGATGCTTCCCATATTTTGTGTTAGTTTGTTCACATTGAGTGGGTTCATTTTTTTTTTTTTGAGACAGGTCTTGCTTTGTAGTTCATGCTGGCCCTGAGCTCACTGTGTAGCCCAGGCAAGCCTAGAACTCAGCAATCCTCCTGTCTCTGCCTCCTGAGTGCTGGGATTACAGGCGTGAGCCACCACACCCGGCAGTGTGGTATATGGTGTTGATTGCTGGTGGGCGTGAGTCACCATGCCCAGCATTGTATGTGGTTACCGGGATCAAACTTAGGACCTTATGCTTTCGAGGCAGGCACCAGAACCACTGAGCTAAATCTGTCCCAGAGTGGCTTCTTGTTCTAAGCAATGTCTGATATGTGTTCCATCTTCTGAAATATAATCCAAGTTAGCATCTACAACTCTCATGTGTGGAAAGTACCATCATGCCATTCTGGCTCCACTAATTCAATTCAAACAGAAAGAACTTTGATCTTTTTTTTTCTATGATTTATCTCAGACAGATGCATTTCAGTTTCTCAGAATAGTCACACAGTTTTTAGTACATCTTTCTCCCAACATAAAGTTTAAAACTCACACACTGGTCTTCCAGGATTATACAAACTAGCTAAATTTATTCATTATTGTGGTCATGAAAATTTGGTTCTTGGTTTTCATTATTTGAAATAATCTATTGAAATAATTATTTTTTGTTAAGTAATAGAAGATCCCAGTAATTTGGAATAAAGGATCACAGGAAGAAAAATATGGAAACAAGATATGTTTTCACATCACAAATTTAGTTATATAAATATAATTGGCATTTTTGTATTGAAATCCATAATATAATTGAATTACACGAGTATAGTTTGCTATTTTTGCTTCTGTGTCAGGTTTGAGACACAATTTGAAAGACATTATGCAAAGTGAAATGTGTATATTGTTCTTAAAAATTTATTAAGAATTTCAAAACCATAGCAAAGTCATAAAGTTTGGGAACCTTTCAACTGTGGGGTCTATTCTGGGTGGTCAGACACTTCCAAGGTCCAGCCAGACCTAGGGGTGAGTCAGAATAATTTAAATAAAGAAGTTTTCAATTGTATGTAACTATATGCTGGAGACTATTTTTCACAACATAAAGAGATCCATTTATAAGATAAAATCCTTCTGAGTATAAACTTGTTTCCTATCTTATCTGTTTATGAACTTTTTATGAGAATATAATAACTTTAAATCATAGTAGGAACAAAAGAAATTAGAAACCACTTACATATTGCATAATATGAATTTTTTTTGAATCTTTAAATATGTTTGAAGTGGTAAAATGTATTGCTCTTAAACCTGTATCAAGGGGACACAATATTCTTAACCAGAGGAAGAGGTATACGGAAAAGATTTTTCAAAATTAAGTTGCTTACATTTCTTAGCCTAGAGATAAGAAAATCAATTACTGACTATAAAAAAGAAAATCTTTAGATACATTGTATAAGTCAGATGTAGAAACTCATAAAATATTAGTAACTTCAATGTTCCGGACTGTGTATTATCAATATAGCAAAAGTGAGTATTTGGAAGATACTGGAGTCTTTGGAGCTGTGTCCAATGTTTCATGCTCTAAGAGCCACTTAACAAAGCTTTTGCTTCATCTGATATCACTGAGTCATATTTTTGAAAACTGGCTTTTCAAGTCAGTGTTTACCATTAAAACTGGGCGTCTTAGCAATGCTCATGCACTGGCCACAGCAGAAATGAAAACAAAACTAATATTGCAGGAAGTAATAATGAAGTAATAAAAAACTAGTAACGAGGTCCAGAGGGTTAGCTCAGTGGTTCTGACACCTGCTTCACAAGCACAAAGTCCTGAGTTCGATCCCCGGTAATCACATTCACTGCTGGGCGTGGAGACTCCCGCCCAGCAACAATCAATACCACATTACCACAGTGCCGGGCATGGTGGCTCACGCCTGTAATTCCAGCACTTGTGAGGCAGAGGCAGGAGGATTGCTGAGTTCGAGGCTTGCTTGGGCTACACATTGAGCTCAGGGCCAGCCTGAACTATAAAGCGAGACCCTGTCTCAAAACAAAACAAAACAAACAAACAAACAAACAAACAAAAAAACTAATAATGAAGCAGGCAGGGGATGCATAGCCTCAATAGAGAAGTTATGTTGCATTACACATAAAGGGTCAGAGACAACTGCAAACATTTTCTCTGCTCTCGTTCCCACCTTTAAGGGTCAGTATTTTCCCCCAACCCAGTATTGATTGATCTACTGCATTAAGTGAGAAAATAAAAGACATCTGCCCCATGAGGGTAAAATAATGGACACTGATAACATTGCTTCATAGAAAGAGATTCTCTGAGAAGGTTAAACAGTACAACAGCTTAGTTCTGCTGAAATTGTCAGCTTTTACATTTGAAAAATCTCTGTAGACCAAATTTCATTCTATTTTAATTACTGTGAAATTGTTTCACTCAAACACATAAGGCTCTGTCTCTCTCTCTCTCTCTCTCTCACACACACACACAAACACACACACACACACGCACACACACACGCAGTTGCATTTATAGTATTACATTCAGTTTCTACCTATGTGGAAAATACCAACACTACAGTTAACTTGTGTCATCTTAACTACAACAGATTGCTTAAATGTTGGATTTTTTAGCTTAGATTTAATATAAAGGTGTCTATGAGATAGTGCAAGTCCCTCTGTGAATATTGCTGATTTTGATGAATTGTTCCCCCCCACACACAAATGACAATATGTTCAAACAGCTGTCAAACATTTCAACCAACAAGTATTAGATTAACCCTGCCGTTCGAGGGTGTATCATCTTCTTCTTAAAATCTTCATTCGTTTTCTGGGTTACCACATCATAATGAATACATCTGTCACAGTTAAATGCTAAAATTGGGCAGCATCTATTAATATTTATGGGACAGCAAGGATTTATACTATTTATGGGATTGTACGTTTTATTCCTTGTATTTTAAAGAATTGCCCCCTCTCTCTCCCCCTTCTTCTCTCTCCTGTCTCTCCATCTCTTTTTGAAAAGCTCTACTTTTGAGAAAATTAGTTCTAATCAAATGTTGAGTAAAGTATGTAAATGATAATTCTTTTAAAATACAAGCTAAATTTTATTTTCTGATCTTTTAGTATGCATCGATAGCTGTAGGAATATAATCTCATTTAGTTTTCCCAATATGAAATAAGTAGCATTGTTCTTTCTTTCTTAACATCAAAGAAAGGCTTAAAGAATTTAAACAACTTCACTAAGGACCTGTAGCTTTGACGTGAAGCAATAAAGATAGGATTTTAGGCTACTTAACTCCAATCCCTATATTCATATCATAACAGTATGTACAAGTATATAAAACACTGCTTTCCAGTTAAGAAACCATTATTGTTATTAACTCCCGTTCAAAACATTGATTAAACTATAGATCTGTTGAAACAAAAATTTTGAATTGCATCATACAAGTCACCACGAACATGGGACAAATATTATGTAGGATCCCCCAGACAAAAGTTCTATTAGAAAAGTACATCTAGTAAATCATTCATTGGCTAGAGCAAGAATATATATTCCAGGTCTGAAAAAATAAGGAGATAAAGTACATTAAAAAGGAGTGACACTTCTCTGATTTTTTTTAGGTTAATATTTCATTCTTGTGTTTGTTTTTTTCTCCGGTCAGTCTATGTGAGAGGATATAGCTTGAAGACAAGTACTAATGTTCTAGCCCTTACCTTTCCAGGGTCGGTTTTAGTGTTTTAATACCGCACAACAGATAAGTAAAAAGAAGGGTGATGGGGATGGAGAGAAGGACGGAGGAAAAGGGAAAAGAGAGTGGGAGGGAGGAGGAGTGCGCCAGGCTAAGGGCTCTTCTGAGAGTGAATGTGGCACAACAGGAGGTGAGAAACAGAAAGGCAGATTCAGGCTGATACAGTGTCCATGCATCTCAGAGGCTGGTGAGCAGATTATGTTGGGTTTGTGAAAATTTTCTCATGCTGTACATTTGTGGTCTATATTTATATTATTTTTTAAAACTTTTAAAATTCCAGGGTCTTGACCTTGTTCCACACTGGGAGATCGAACGTGAAAAATTTAGAGGAGTCATCTCAAAATTTAAAAAACCATCAGATTCAGTCTCAGTTGCTAGATTTAAACATTTGGGCCCTGAATCATTAATCTTCTTCTTCTTTATTTATTTATTTTTTTCCCAGTACTGGGGATCGAACTTGGGCCCTAGTGCATCCAAGGGTTGGTGCAGTACCACTTGAGCTAAATCCCCAGCCCTCTGATTCATTAATCTTATATTTCTTTTTCTAATCAACAGTTGAAGTTCATATCCAAAGAAGTCCATTCTTTCACTTTGGAATTCAGAGATAATTTATTTACATGTGTTTGGTCTCTTAAATCAGCATAATGTAACATCGCTACTCTCATGTGTATAAATTTGTAAAATTATCCAGCATTCCATCTAAATTTCAAAATAGAAAACAGTGACCTTTTATAAAGATGTATTTTCAAATTAAGTAGTTTTAATGTGTTTCTGATGAAGGCACAGCAAACAGAACTACAAATTATTATCTTATTCTTTTGTTTTAACTTATTCACCTGGAATTAGTCACTCCATTTATAAATGAAGAGCTACCCTTTTAAGCAGGTAAATATAAATATGCTAGCTGCTATATTATGCTACACTTCGGAAAATGTTCTATGAAATTTTAAAAAGATATTAAGTAAATTGACTACTAATTGCAAGGGATATTTATAATCCATGAGCAATGTCCTTAAAGAGGCATGTGTAGGTTTGAAGTGAGAGAAGTCATCAATTTACTATTAACTAAAACTATTTAATCTCTGTCCAATTAAATCAAATTAAAATTAATATTAAGTGTGAGACACTGTGATAAGCAATGTTCAATCTTATTTCATATTTAGGTAGGAAATACTGCCTTTGCTTATATAAGCTTTCTCTACCTTTTCTTTTTGATAACATTAATTAACCTTTGAAAACAAATGTGATAACGTAGAAATTAGCTCCTCTCATTGAGCACAGAGCTCTTGAAAAAGCAAAACTAACATTAAAATAAAGACCGGTCACATAAGGGCAGATGTACTGGTCTGGTAGATCTATCTAGATTTATATTTCCTTTCCCTCATGAGAAACGAAGGGAGGCCACCCGTCGCAAAATAATGAATAGTTCACTAATTAATTTATATGGCATTGCACTATCAAAGTTTGTAAAGAGGGGAAAATGGTCTTAGTCTAGGAATATTCTAGGAAACAATTATCCTATTCCTCTGAAAAGTGGTACCTGTCACTTACACGCAGATATATGCTTTGTAAAGTGACATGCCCATGATCAAGAAAAAGATAATGACTCTTATTTGTGAGTGAAATTCAGAAGATAAGACGTGCGCTAATTTACCTGCATTTCTAGGGGAAACCAAAGTTGGCTCACAGTTGAGGAGTGATGAATACACCCTGGCCTTTACATATGCACTTGCTTCTTCTCATTTTCCATTAGTATGTGCTGCTCCTGAGTGCACCTATCGTTCTGGTGATGGATTTGGGCCGCTCAGGGTGAAGATGGCTTCGCACTAATCCACACAGGGTTCTTATGCCTTTGACAGCCGGCATTTGAGACAGAATTGTTGAGAAATAATGGCATCACTGTAACCTCGGAATGGAAAACAGCCCATCATTTTGTTCTTTTTGACCCAATAACACATCACCATACGCTAGAGTTCATTCTTAAATATAAGAACACAGACTGAACAAAAATGAGAAATAAAAATAAAAACGCTAATTTTAAAGTGTTTTGCCTCCATAATAAAATGAGGATTTCCTTAAAACCTAGCATTCTCTCTTTGCTCAGAAAACTAGGGCTAGGGGTCCCATTTGACCCTGCTATCCCCCTGCTAGGAATATACCCAAAAGAATTTTAAAAATCACCTTGGAAAGATAGATGTACACCCTTGTTCATAGCAGCTCAGTTTGTGATAGCTCAATCTTGGAAACAACCCAAATGTCCATCAACTGGAGAGTGGATAAAGATTTTTTTTTATAAAATGGAGTATTACTGCTATCACAGATAGGCAAATTCCGAATCTTCTCTTTGACATGAACACCTGTAGATGCAAATGAGCTCTAGAAAGTATGACAGCTTTTATAGAGAGGGAAATTTCCATAGGAAATTTGGTGTGGGAATGAATGAGGGGAAGGAATAATATGATACAGAAAGAAAATACAAGAGTATTTATAAAGGGGATGGGGAGGTGTGGGTGGGTAGGGATATGGGTAAAAATGAGAATTAACTTGTGTCATGTACTGCTACAAATTCCCCAGTGTTATATGTGATTGTGAGATGTATATAAATTGTAGCAACAAAGAATTCAATTTAAAAAAAAAACCTAGCATCCTCTCACTCCCAAATATCTAACCTTTCTGTTCATTCTCCATGACTAGCAACTCTGATAGTTTTCCCCTCATTTTTTTTTTTTTTTAAGACAGGGTCTTGCTTTGTAGTTCAGGCTGGCCCTGAGCTCACTATATAGCCCAGGCAAGCCTCGAACTAGGCAATCCTACTGTCTCTGCCTCCCAAGTGCTAGGATTATAGACTTGAGCCACCAAACCCGGCACTGTGGTAAGTGGCACTGATTCCTGGTGAGCATGAGTTAACCATGCCCAGTATTGTTGTATGTGATTACCGGGTATTGAACTAGGGACCTTGCACTTGCTTAGGCAGGTGCTGGAACCACTGAGCTAAATCTCCAGCTCATTTTCCTTAAATTTTAATTTGCCACGTGAACATTATCATTAGAATTTGAAGAGTTAAATAATGCTGTCAGAAAAGCACAGCATGTTTCATTAATCTCAATAAATGATTATTCTTGATAAGCAGTATTTAAATCCAAAAAATGCTAAATTATGGAGTTATCTGAGGGACGATTATTAATTCTTAAATTGTTTTATTGAAACAATAGAAAATAACATGAAAATTCAGCTGAAGTATAAAATAAGAGAATCAAAAAGTCATAAACAGTTTAAACAATTACCCAACTTGAGCCTCAACGATCCCAACATTTATTGGACATCTAATACTTTTCCTAATTCTTTGTCACCTGGGCATCTCACCAATTCTGTAAACAGAACATCCCATTCTAGAATGTGCTTGTTTCTGCAAGGCCTGTTTCATGGTTTATTATGTGGGGATCCAAACTGAATATATCCTATGTAGACTGTGAAGTTTTAGACGCTTTGTTCTTGAAATTGATTTAAATAGGTGATTCTTCATCGGTAGAAAATTTGCCCCCAGGAATCATTTGACAGTATTTTCACTTTTAGTAGTCACAGCAAAATGACTGGGGTTGCTATATGTGACAGGACTGTAATGGATATGGGTCTGTAGGCTGCTAATCAATGCTCTGAGGAGAAGACCTCACAGTAACAATTTCTGGCTCTAACCAAGATGGGTGCTGTTGAGAAACTCTCATTTGTCTTCCAGTGATGTGTTAAACTTTGCAAATCCTCCACTCCCCCATTCACATGTTAGATAAAGACAAAATACATCTCCTTGTTATTTTTGCATATCTATTGTTCTGTAACGGTCTCAAATGGTGCCCTGAAATGATATCAGTTGTTTAATTTTTTCATGGCTGCAGTAGGAGTTGGCATTCCTTGCTCTGCCTGGGTTTCTCGGGCAGTGGCATCTACGGCATCTGGGATGTTTTAATTTTATGACAGTGAGAGCCTAGTACAGTAGATCTCCTTAGATTCATCTTAGTGTGAAAATGCTTTGCAGTGTGGGAGCCTGAGAATCAGAAACACAGGTTATGGAACAGTGAGGAGGAAGATCCAAGAAAATCCCATAGATGTGAATATTTCCTCTAATTTTGGCTTAACATTAATATTATTTTTTCCAGATTTCTTTCTTATTAGTCTACAAGGTCTCATAAGTGGCTGGATTTTTCAGCAGCTGAAGTTTCTCAAAGCAAATGTTTCAAGACCAACATGGAGAGGACCTATGTCTTCTTGTAACCTCGTCTCTATCTTGTAATATCCCCCCTGAGACAGTCAAAAAGCTGCTGGGGTTCAAGAAAAATAGATGATCTCTCATGGAGGAAGACTTACAGAAATGGTGGCATATTTTTAAACTGCTGTGGTAATTATGCTGTCTTTATTTTGCACTAGGTCCCATATTAAGGCCTATTAATATCAATGTCTGCATGTTGGGCCACTGATTGGGTCTTTCCCCATCCTGATCCAACCCTCTCCTCTCCTTAGCCTCTATAAATTCTGACTCGATCATCTACCAAAATTAGTAATGATGTCTTATCTGTGTCTGGAATAATAAAAAAAAAGAAAAAAGAAATGAAGCACACATTCATGGCTGGGGGGACAACCAATAGGTAGATGAAGGAAATTCTAAAATATGAAACACAATTCTAGAACACAAACTAAAGGAACAACATATGGGAAAATAAAATGTTTGGCTAGTCACCAGTGTAAAGTAGATTGACTGTTCATAAAATTCAGGCATAAGAGTAAAAATGAATCCCTTCATTTAAATCAAGGGTAAAAAGTGGAGACACTTAGAAAATAAAGAAAGGATATTCAAGAAACATAAATAGACATAACTCAGATATACATTGTAGAGGAAGTAAGTTACAAAGATAGGTTCCTTGTTCCATAATCCTTCTTACAAATGGATTTCAAAACATGAAAAGTAAAATTAACCCCAAATTGGTAAGTGGAACTGCAACAAACATCAATTTGTTTTCATATCTGCAAAAGTACTGGGACACTGTAGAATGGGTTTGGCCTCAAGCTGGAGTCAGTTAAAAGAGAAAGAGCAGGCAGTGGCTGGAAAGTGACCAGGTTTGTCCTGATGACGAGCTGAATGCGTGAGAATCTAAAACACCAGTAGCAAGACCAAAACTGCCTCACAATCATTTAGGAAGGAATCTTGTTTAATAGGATGATCACCTAAGACCTGGAGATCTTGTCAAGGTTGTAGCTGTGCACCAAAGTGTTATGTGAGCGCCACTTGGAAGAAACATAATGGAGAGAGATTTGCTCATACCAAGAGGCCAGCCGGAGTGGTCAGAGACAATCCCACAATGCTCCACAGGAAAAAAAAATGTTACTAGAAAAATCTGCTCTGCTCCTGAAGATTTGATTCACTTTCAAAATGTCTCCACTTCCCTCACCCTTTTCTCTTTTTTTCTGACTATAGTTTCAGAAAAATGCTTGGTCACACACACAGTATGGATGGCCAATGCTAGCTAGAATGTAATGAAAAACCACCTCTCTGTCTCACACTACAGAGTTCCTGAAGCAAAGAGAAAAATGTTTCACTTTAAATTACATTCAGCCTTTGATTATTCTGTAGATGAACCATTTTAATTTTACAGTACAAGTATTGTGTTTTTATCTTATCGGGGTACAAGCTTTTCATAATGTGTCATTGAGAAAAAAAATCCCAGTGCCCAACAGAAGATCTACTCCAGTTCCCCAATAGTTTATTTCCTCTTTATAAAATACACCACAGAAAGCTTCCACTGCACCTTCTACTCTATATTTTAGAAGAGCAGATCGAAAGATGTTAGTGTGAGTGGAATCATTAGGCTAGATATTATTAATGTCATTTCATTTAATGATAGAACTGTGAGTAATATTTATTTCAATGGCTCAGGTAAATCGCCCCATATGTCAAGTCCTTCCATGCTGGATTAGGCAAATATCAACATAAATAACAAGGACAGTAAATAGAAGGATCTTATGGTTGGGTGAGCACTTGAGTGCCTTGCCGTCATTGTTTACTAATGGTTCTCTTCTCCCCATCAGTGAGCTCAGGAAGGAGAGAAATGAGGGTGACAGCGGGAGGGAGGGCCCTGTTACCTGTGCAGAACCCCAAGCGAGCCGGGCTGAACTGCAAGAAACAGAAGTGTAGCATTGCTGCTGGAAACACAGACCTTCAGGCCCCAGCTCCCAGAAGATCCTAGAGGCCTCTGAGGAAGAGAGCGGGGTTCTTAGAACAGTTAAGTACCTGAAACCAAATTCTTCCTTTGAAGAAAGACTGAACACCTATGATCCTACTGTAGGGATTTTTGTTCAGAATGAATTTATTGGACAAAAATGAAGCACATATTTGTGTATGAGTGCGTGGTACATACACACCCAGTGTAAACTATATATCTAAATGCTTCCCTTTTCTCCTACAATAAGTCGATCTAGGAAAATGTAGATCATTGTCTTTTAACATTTGGATAACTTAGCATAGTATCGAAGCCACATCAGAGAATGACTTGGAAGTCTTCATGTGTCATTTTACACCTGTCAGCAGTTCTTCAGGGGATTTGCTAGGAATCCATACAAGATACTCTCCATTTCTATGAGTCAGTTGTTTTTGTTTTTGTTTTTTGTTTTTTTGGTTTTTTTTTTTTAGTTTCACTGTATGAATGAAGCCAGGTAGCACCTGTCTGTCTGTGCTTAATTTATTTCACTTAACACTACCATCTATAGATCTACTTGTGTTTGATATTAATTTACAGTTTACATAGAAATAAGAAGTTATCTAGGGCAAGAGATATATTTCAGTGGCTCCATGCCTAGTTGGCAAGTGCAAGGTCTTGAGTTCAATCCCTGGTACCAAACATTAAAAAAAGGTGGGGGGAGAGATAGAAGTTCAAAACTTTTAAGAAATAAATGATTTTTTTTAAGTAAGAACCATCTTATGTGGTGCAAGATGACTAGAGACAATAACACACTATATATTCCAAAAAGCTAGAAGAAAAGAGTTTGAGTGTTTTATCAAAATACAGAATATCTGATTGCTGATAGATATTTAATCTGAATGATTGTGCATTGTCTTCACATATGGAAACACCCAACTATAATACAAAAATAGGTACAATTTTAAGTTTAAATTTAAAAAGATAAAAATACCAACAACAATTTTTAATAATAAGAAAAGAGAGAGAGAATAAAAGGTTTTAAAGACACTATAGTACTGTAAATTGGGCTCTGGACTTGGACATTTACCTGTAAATTCCCTTTTCTCTACAGACTTCCATCCTCAAAGGAGGAACAAGATCAGTGGACAACAAATCTTAACTTCAAGCCCATGTCAGTACATCCTAACATAGTCGTCTAGATGGGCCCCCCACACACAGTAGGAACACACATCCCAGGTCATTTATCTTGGAAATGCACCCAAGACCACACAAATATATCCACCTTCATTTAATAAAGCATCTGTCTCAAGAGCCTCAGCTCTATCACCAGAGTATTTCTTTTTAAAAACAATACTACCTAAAAGTTGCCTGTGATGTTCAGCAAAACATGGGTAGGGAGAGGAGAGCCCCCCCCCCCCCATTCTCTTTGGGGACCTACTCAGACCTGGTTTGGTTACATGAAGACTTCTGTACAGTGCAAATTTTAAATCCATATTTCAAGTCTGTACAACTAGTTTGTACACTAAGGACCCCACTCACATGGGATTTATTCAATAATTATAAGTAATTGACTAAAAAAGTTGGTTTGTATTACTCTTTGAATGTTTGGAATATTAGAAAAGTAGAAATTAGGAAATTAGAAAACATTACCCTTCAGAAATTTATTAATAGTGTCTGCTTTTCTGCATAGATTCTCTTGAGCCAACATAGAGCTATTGTAGAAGTGACAGCTGAAGCTCAGACATGAGGATATTTTAGAATAATACACAGGCTTTCTACTGTCTACGGTAACAAATTCTATATATTAGGCACTTAAGAACAACAGAAATGTATTGGCTCGTGATTTGCTTTGGAGTGCAGAAATCTGAAAACAAGGCATTCCTAAAGGATCAGGAAGGAACTGTTCCAGGCCTGCTGTCTGGTTTGGGGAGTTTTAAGTATCTATTGGTTTAGAAATAGCCATCTTCTTCCTATACCCTTCCCTCTGTGGAAGTCTTATGTGTTCAAATTTTATTTTCATTTTTATTTTTTTGAGAAAGGGTCTTGCTTTGTATTTCAGGCTGGTCCTGAGCTATGTAGCCCAGGCAAACCTCAAACTCAGCAGTCCTCCTGCCTCTGCCTCCCGAGTGCTGGGATTAGAGGCATGAGCCACCACGCCCGCCAATCCAAATTTTTTCACCTGACAGGGACATTTGTCATAGTGACTAGGAACCACCCTAGTTATCTCATATTAACCTGATTGCCCCTGTAAAAGCACTGTTTCCAAATAAGGTCACATTATGAGATGCTGGCATGGTCTAGATGAATTTGCAAAGAACATAATTTCACTAAGACAACTTCATTTTTTTCCTTACAAAGTTCACAATCAAGGAGTTTAACTTTTGAAAGCTTTCAATTACAATCAGAAGGTACTTTTACAATCTCTTAGTTTTCTGGAGTTTGTAATGAAAAATGAAACGTAACAACTGGAATAAAGTTCACTGGTAAATATGCAAGAAGCATGTAATTAAATTGTTCATCTTGAAAAAGATTTCTGAAATTGTATGTTTGTAAATTATGTATGTACTTGTCTTTTCTGTTTAGGTAACAATTAAAATCAGAAAGAAAAGTTTTCCTATACAATCTGCTTTTAACTTTTTCACATTTTTTTAAAAAATGCATACTTTTAAATTGACAGATAAAATTATATATATTTTCCCTGTAAAGATAATGTTTTACAGTATAACACACTGTTACAATGACTAAATATAGCACATGGACATAATGTACAGGGAATGCAACTATTTTTTTTAGCTATACACAGTATATCCACTGTTTTAGCATTTTTCAAGAACACACTAAATTATTAACTACAGTTAGCATGTTGTACCATAGATATCTTGAAAATATTCTAAGTAAAATTTTGTATCTTTTGAACCTCTTCCTCCCCTGCCTTTTAACCACTACAGTTCCTGTTAACCATTATTCTACTTTCCATTTCTATATCAATTTAGAAAAAACATTCTGAGCAAATACAGAATAAACAGAAATGCATTTTTGTCATATACATAAATAATTTTAAGGTATGAAATGTCATCCTTATCACTCAAAATTAACATTTTCACTTACTGTGCTTCATACCAGTTAAGAAACATAAGGAGTCCAACAATCAGTCACTTGTGTATGTTGGCTTCACATTGTAAGAGCACAGTGCCTCTGTCTTGCCCCTTGTGCCCAGTGGTTTCCACATAAATTGCAAAGTCCCCAAATAATAAAATTGAGCTCTGACCAACTGTATATAATTCTATCATTTTCCACAACTTAATCTTTGCTCAAACTCAAATTCAAAAACTCTAATTCCAAAGCTGACGATGTGATGCCTTAAGTTTATCATTACCAATTTCTTCTCCAAAAGTAGTCATAATATCTTCTTTTGGAGTCTCCACCTTTAGTGGCCTCCAGCGCCTGCCTGATAAGGAGTACTAGGGAAGCCGTTCTACGTATAGATAGACTATGATTAAAATGCTTTTAATTTTAAAATAACTTTTAATAATTGTCTGAACTTCCCGTGATAAATCCAGTAACAAGTATCACACCTTAGTTCATTCATCTTTGTCACTTTAAAATGGAAGAGAAAAGATGTGCTCAGTGTGAAAAAGCTTTTGCTTTTGATGAGATGTCATTTTAATAAT
>PVIC010031996.1:0-20977 GCA_004025085.1 Thryonomys swinderianus
TATCACAGCAGCTTTATAGTAGAGTTTTAAATTGGGAATTGTAATACCCCCTGCCATGTCGTGGTTGCTTAGAATTGCTTTTGCTATTCTAGGTTTCTTGTGGTTCCAGATGAATTTTTGTATTATTTTCTCTAGCTCTGTGAAGTATACCGTTGGAATTTCAATTGGAATTGCATTGAATCTATATAGTAGTTGTGGGGGTATAGCCATTTTGACAATGTTGGTTCTCCCGACCCAGGAACAAGGGATATCTTTCCATTTTCTGGTTTCCTTTTCTATCTCAGTTTTCAGAGTCCTATAGTTTTCAGAGTAGAGGTCTTTCACTTCCTTTGTTAGGTGGACTCCTAGATATTTCATTTTTCTGGCGATGGAGTCTTTATTTTAACAAGACCTATGTGGGAGCACAGAGTAGGTTAGTGTACTAGAGGCAGCCCCTCTAGACAAACCCAAGAAATGTGAAGAGAGCACAGTTTATATAGCAGTGGCAAGCCCGTGATTGGTCCAAGTGTAGGCCTATAATTAGTTCAAATTCAGGCCTGCTTATTGCTTCAAGTGAAGGCCTGTGATTGGCTGGAACAGGGGTGAGGGGTAATGGAGAGATGTGTCACGTGGGTTGCAGCTGTGATGGTAGCAATTCAGTGAGGGAGCAGGGAAATAGGAAGTGTTTACTTGGCAGCTGTTACATGTCTGGGAAAAATGGCAGTGCTGAAACTGGTGGGAAGGCTGGTTGTGTTTGTTAGAGCTAATTGGGGTGTGGAGAAGTTGGGGATATTATCAATGCACCCCCTGATCTTAGCGATGAAAGGGTGCCTCCTCTTTCTTCAAATAGGTGGAGGCAGTATTTGAAGTGGTGGGAGCAGAGGAGGGAGGGAGGGACGCCATGGCTCACGTCCAATCCACATTCCTGTCAGAGGGCTCAAAGGGCTACTCAGTAACTAAGGAAGACACAAGCCAAGTTGTTCTCTCTGTTGGCCCTTTGGGGAGCAGGTGACAGGAAAGTAAGGGACATGAGTGTGACAGTCATTGGCCAATGACCCCCTCTGCCAGGAAAACAGGCATCTGCCTCAGATTGACATATACATCTGAAACAGTTTCATTGTTTAACAGGCTTAACATTGTGTGCAGTACCTAAAATATTTACAAATTTTCCTACAAAATTATCATACTGTATCTTACATTTCTTTCTTTTTTTCTTTTTTGAGACGGAGTCTCGCTTTGTAGTTCAGGCTGACCCTGAGTTCCCTATGCAAGCCTCAAACTCAGCAATCCTCCTGCCTCTGCCTCTGCCTCTTGAGTGCTGGGATTACAAGTGTAAGCCACCACACCCAGTTGTATTTTACATTTCTAAGTAGAAGGCAGACATGGAACTCAAGTTTCACAAACTGTAGAAGTGCAGGGCATTTACAGAACCTATCATCAGGGGCTCCCTGATAAATGTTTGGTGAAGTTGAAATACAACTTCCTCAGTAGTTAGACACATCTGCCCTAACGTTAGCTTCATCCCACTTCCAATTAAATGAATGAACTGTGCCCTTAGTAGGAAATTAAGAACACCTCCCTAAATCCCTATGCACATATGTATATTTCTAAGGCCTATTTTTCATGAAACCATTCCTTATAGTGCTAACCCTGCTGGTTGTGTAAGACTTAGGCTTTGTGCTATCAAAACACAGGCTGAGGCTTTGAAGTTCTGGGTCGCTTCTGTTCTTTGATACCAGAACTGGATCATGAGGTGAAAATGAGACCTACATTTCAAAAGCAAGGGCTGCTGTCAGTAATAGGTAGGTACTGAGACTGACTTCACAGGGTTTTCAGTTGGGTTTCCTTGAAGCAGGGCTGGAGACAGGATTCTTAGGAAGTGACTTTTTGAGTGACTGCTCTCAGGTATGTTCTTTAAAGCAGCAGGGGAAGCGGAGAAGACTGGGAAGAACCTGGATGAGGATGTGAATGTGGCCTCTCTGTGATGGGTTAGGGAACTCTGGTCCTTCCATGGTACCCCTGAGTTTTCCTGGAGGGAGGTAAGATATTCAGTCTTCAATACTACTTTCTACTGAGTCACTGGCTGCAGGCTTCCTCTGTGTGGGGCTGTTCCACAAGTAGCTCCATGGCACTTCTGGGGAAGTAGTTGCCATCAATGAGGATTATTATTAAGGGAAGGGTGACAGCTGTGAGTCTTTCAAAGGCAACACCTGATTAGAGACTGGAGAGAGGGTGGGTGCACTGGCATGAAAAGGGACTTGGATAAATCTGCTGTCACCAAGATGAATTATGAATGTGTGGATCTTGAAGTCAGTCTGGTAGACAGTTCTCTTGTCTCCAGAGTCACACTGGCAGTGAACAGAATTTGAACACACACAGACACACACACACACACACACATCTGTCGTAGCTATAATCCTACTATAGGAGATTGTATGGCTGTCTGCTTCATCACAGAAGGTGACTGGAAGCATCGTATATAAGTTGTTATTTCACCAGCAACAGTGAATTTCTGCCATAAAGCTACAAAACTGTTTTCCAACCTGGAATGCCAGTAAGATATCCCAGAGATTTTCATAATGGCTATGTCTTTCAAAGATGCACTAGTTGAAATTTTTTATTTCCTGAGTGTTAAGACTGATAACTCTATAGGAAGCAATGGGAAAATATGATCTGCCCTAAGTTTTTCCTCTGTAGTTTGACAATGACTTTTCTGAGTAGACCATGCAAAAGAGAAGAGTAGCCCATAGTGACCATCAAAGAACAGCTCTGTTCAATGACATGATTATGTAGAAGGGCAGCCCCTGAAGAGAACGGAAGAAAACTCTGCATTTACAGCAGAAGATCATACTGGAGCAAGAAGAAAACACAGAACGAAAGTAGAAACAGAATGCTTCCTGACAAGCCTTCTAAAATGATCCATGCTGCATTTAGGGTCCTTTTCTCACCTTCCCTTCCTCTTTCAGTCAGAAACTGCCTATAGATACAGTAGGTTTTTATAGCAATACTCAGCATCTGACAGCCTATAGGATAAGGTTCTCTCATGTGTAATAACTGTGGGGAGGTTAGGGGTTGGTCTCGACTTTCTAAGGTAGGAAAAAGCATGGGCGATGTAATAAGGGGTGTTGCTTCTCACTCACAGCTGCCCAAGGGAATGTTAGTGGGGGTTTCTATATTAGGTGGTAGGGGCTGTTGTTGGAGTGGTGGAGCATAATACTCTTGTTTGCAGGTAGAGGATGAAAATGAGGTAGATGAAAAGTTTACTTTTATCAAGGCAAAATGTCCCTGCTGTTGTGTATGTGTAACCTAATCGCTTCATAATAAAGTCTTTCCTGTCTGGATTGAGAAGCAAGCCAGGGCTATAGCTCCCTGAGTGTGAGTGCACCTTTTAGCTAAGATTTTGTTGCTCTCCTCCTGTTTATAGCTAAATGTAATGCTGAGATGTGAAGCCTGATTGGAGGAGGCACTTCGCAGGGGGTGTGGCTTGGACAGGTATATCCCTTTCTCCTTTGATCTTTCTCTTTGTTTCCTGCTGCCCTGCCATGCCACGAGCTCTTTCCTCTTGGCATTGCTCCTCTACCATGCTGCCCTGGTTTGGAGTCGGCTGATATTGGACTAAAACCTCAACAAACTATGAGCCAAACACAATTTTCCTTCTTTAATTTGTGAGTGTCGGGTACTGTGTCACAGTAACAAAAAAGTAACCAAGATGGACTTTGGTCACAGAAGTGGGGTTATTGCTGGGTTATGACCTGACTGTGTAGTTCAGAAGCTTTTAAAATTGGCTGTGGGAAGAATTAGAAAAGGTTTGGAGTTGCTGGCTTGAGAAGCAGCCCTAAAATGATGTAAACAGAGCATGGTGGTAGATTTTGGCCAGAGCTAAGAAGACTGACACGTTGACAGTAATATAATTAAAAAAGACAAGGCTCAAGAGATTTCAATCAGAAAGACTCCACTGGCAGCTGGACTCTTAGGGCATTTGTGCTATGGTCTGGAAGCAGGGCAGAGGGCTGTGGCAGAAGAGAAAGGGCTCAAGGCATGGAAGTGGATAGCAGAGAGAAGGATCAAGAGAGGAGAGATGGAGTAACATTGTTTTAGGCCACTTCCCCAGTGAACTCTTTCCTTTTGGTAGGTTTTACTTCCCAGTGTCCTATTGAGTAGTACCGCACCCCAGTGTTCCTATCACCTCCCCAAAGTCTCGCCTATGAGCACATGAAGTTTTGAGGGGCATCTAAATAAAATCCATAACATTCTTCCCTGTCCCCCAAAAGACTTATGTCCATCCCTTTTTGCAAGATATATTTAGTTTTTCTCTAAGGGTTGTCAAAATCTTAATAGTTTAGCATTGATGTAAACTGTAAGTCTAGAGTTTCTTTTGAGATTTAAGGCAAACTCTTATCTGTGAAGTCTCTGTAAAAATCAAAAGAAAGTTAAACACTGCTGACATATAAAGGCATAGAGTAAACATTTTTATTCCAAAAGGGAGAAATAAGGGGGATAAAAAAGGAATAGGACCAAAGGAAAACTATACCTAGCAGGGCAGACATTAAATGTTGTAATCTGATGCCAAATACCCAGGACAATCTGTGACAATATGTAAACTCTAGTGGCCTTCATTGTGGTTGGGGCCTTTTTTTTTTTTTTTTTTTTTTTTTTTTTTTTTTTTTTTTTTTTTTTTTTTTTTTTTTTTTTTGAGACAGGGTCTTGCTTTGTAGTTCAGGCTGGCCCTGAGCTCACTATGTAGCCTAGGCAAGCCTTGAACTCAGCAATCCTCCTGTCTCTGCCTCCCAAGTGCTGGGATTACAGGCGTGAGCCACCACGCCCAGCACTGTGGTATGTGGTATTGACTGCTGGTGGGTGTGAGTCTCCACGCCCAGCATTGTATGTGGTTACTGGGGATCAAACTCAGGACCTTGCACTTGCGAGGCTGGCACCAGAACCACTGAGCTAAATCTCTGGCCTGGTTGTGGCCTTTTTTGTACATTTTTAGCAGATGGTTCATAAACTTGGTATTTTTAGAAAAAAATTTTTTTGAGTTTTTCCTACACTTTTAGCTTTACCCTGACAGCTTTGTACAGACTTTTCAGGAGCATACTGCCTGACCTCCCAGAGCTCAACTGGAAACCAGAAGCTCCCTGATCTCTGCATGCACCTAAAACCAGCACCACGTGGCTGATGCCAAGTTCTGCTGCCTCCTAGAGCCGAATCCTTTCACATCTTGCTGGTGGTTACATAGGCCTCCAAATATCTGGAGGTCTGAGTGCAGTGAGTTAATCTCAGGGAATCAATTTCCACTTTTTAGGCTGTCTTCATTTTGGAGCACAGTGTCCTGGGGCTCTCTCTAAGGCAGTCTTTTACCTTTGCAGATTTGAACCACAAGGAGTGGAACTTGCTGATTTTTTTTTCTAGTTCAGACATGTCTTTATTTCAATGGTAAAATGACAAGTGGGGAGCAGCATTTTTCTTGTAACAGTAAATACGTACCTTAAATTGCAACATATAAAGTGTGTGTTAAACAAGGCCACCATACAAGATAAAAGATGAAGGTTTCTCAATAACATGAACAAATATCCAGAGAATTATTAAGAAGAAAAGCTTCCTTGGAATATCCACATTCCATATACAACTTCCAGTGTTAGTCCATTACATGGCAGGGGCTGATTTTTTAAGGCAATTTTTTCCCTTATCTTGTTTGAAAGTATTTGGTTTTTTAAGTTTTTTCTCTTGTTTTGATTTTTTAAATTTAAAAGTTTTTGTATGTTTACAGTATAGCTGTTTTTTAAATAGTATTTTTAGCAATCATGTTTTTCCTCTTGATAATCTTTGTCATAGCTAACTTTATTGGAGAATTCTTTTTTGTCAAAAATCAAACCTTTAGAAATTGTTTTGCTGGGTTGTTTCCTCTTAATTTATAAAATAGAGCTGGCAAAAAAATTCAAATTACACAAGCTGTGCTCTGAATATTTGGCTGCCTTGAAAGTTTCTTGGTCCTATCTATTAACCTTCCTCCCCTACTCTGTCTCCTCCAAAGACTCTGGATAGGAGCAAAATATCTGTCCAATGACAAAGAAATGAGTTAGATGCCTCCTATGAAAACTGAATGGAGCAAATGTGAGAAGACATTGAAGTCAGCATCCCAGGGAAGACGTGGGCTCATAGCAGCCATTCTCGCTTTCAGTCTATCTGGTAATGATGGAACCACAATTTGCATTCTCCCCTGCCCCCATCCCAAGAGAAGGTAACTTTACTAAGGTCACACAATAAATTGATAGGAGGCATATCCTAGACTTTACTACTCAGTTTTCAAATCCAGTGTCTTCTGCTGTCCTTGGTACATGTGTTCAGAGGTGGAGCTTTTGGAAGGTGATTAAAATTACGAGCACTAATCTCAATGCTGAAAAGTTCATAGCTCAATGTGCTAATGAGAAGTTAGGCCTGAGTGAAGGCAGTAGGTCCTGGGGGTGCACCTGTAAGAATATATATTTTGTTCTTTATCCCTTGATCTCTTTCTCTGGCTTTTTTTGTACACTCTACTTCTCAGCTGCCATGAATTGAGTAGCTTTCCACCACCATAATATTTCTTCATGGAGAGAACCCATCATGGATTGAAACCATGAACTGAAATAAAGCTTTTCTCTTCTAAGTTATGTCAGGTATTTTGTTCTACTGGTGAACAGATGACTAATGCGTTCATTTACTACCATCAGGTATTATGTACTATACATAACTGTATGTGCTACATTTTAAACTTCTAGCAGTGATGCAGGTCTATTTAAACTAATGTCACCATAAACATGTGAGTCATGCATAATGCTATAACTTTGTGACAGCTGGAATGTTTTAGAATACAGGAATTTTTCAATTCTCATTGTAATCTTATCATGCCATATATGGTACATGAGTGTAGTAAGAGGGAAAAACTTAATCTATGTGTCTTAGTCACCCTTTCTTATCTCCAGGACAAAATATCTGACACCAACAACTTAAAAAAGGAAAGGTTTATTTTTATTCATTTTCTTTTTATTTAATTGAACTCTTTATTGGTGCATTTTATATACAGCTCACAATCACACACAACATTGGGGAATTTGTACCAGTATATGACACAAGTTAACTCTCATTTTTACCCACATCCCTACCCACCCCCACCCCTTAGCCCCTATATATATATGCTCTTTTATTTTCTTTCAGAATCGTATTTATTCTTCCCTCTCATTGGGTTCCCATACCAAATTCCCTTTAGAAATTGCCTATTTTACAAAAACTATCATACATTCTAGAACTCATTTACATCTACCAGTGCTCATATCAAAGAAAAGTTTATTCATTTTCTGTACGTGATTCTTTAGCTGGTTTGAAGGAACAGTTTGGCAGAGGTATGTGACAGGGGATAGCTTCTCACTGCATAGTGGCCAGGAAGCAAAGAGTCAAGGGTGTGATCCCCTTCTTTCTCATTCCCACAGTGACCAGCTTCTCTGGCAAGACAACCCCCAACAGCAGGTTAGCTATCATGCCTCTATAATGTAGTATCTTCCAAACACATAAGGCTTTGGGGGCCACTTCATATCTAAACCATAACAGAGAGGAAATTAAGGTTAACTCGATCATGAGAATAGGGCAGGATAATCCCATTAGTGGCATTATAAAAGGAGAAACACCCAAATCAACAAGATTTCTCTGACTTCCTAGGTGATGCCCTGTTTTCAGGGACTCTACTGCCAGTCTTGACAAGTAGGAAAGACTTTACCCATTGTTCAGTATTCCAGCCTTCAGAATGATGAGCTGAATCTCTCTTTATTCTTTTTTTTTTTTTTTTTTTTTTTTGAGACAGGGTCTCACTTTGTAGTTCAGGCTGGCCCTGAGCTCAATATGTAGCCCAGGCAAGCCTTAAACTCAGCAATCCTCCTGCCTCTGCCTCCCGAGTGCTGAGATTACAGGCTTGAGCCACCAAGCTTGGCTTTTGTGGTGGGAGGTACTGATTGCCAGTGGGCGTGGCCACCACACCCAGTATTGTTGTATGTGGTTACAGGGGATCGAACCAGGGACCTTCCATTTGCGAGGCAGGCACTGGAACCACTGAGCTAAATTTCCAGCTCCTATCTTTATTTTTTATAAAATTTTCACTCTGTGGTATTCAGTAAAAGTAACAGAAAAGGAACTAAATGGGGATTAACTCTAATAAATTAAAGACTTAAATATCAGCTCTGAAACTGTAAAACATCAAAGAAAATACTGGGGAAAAGCTCCTTGACATTGGTCTTGGTGATGAATATTTTTCAAAATAACACCAAAATAATAGGCAATAAAAGGAAAAATTAACAAGCAGGACTATATTTAAAAACTTTTGTACAGCAAGGGAAAAAATCATAAAGTAAAAAAGCAAGCCATTATGTGGGAGAAACTATTCAGAAGTTATCTTATGTGATAAGAGGATAATACCCAGAATATATAAGGAACTCATACAGTTTAACAGAAAACAGAATAAAATTAAAAATCTAAATAATTTGATTAAAAATTGGCAAACTTGTGGTTTAGATCTAAAATGTTCCCTGGAGGTCTTATGTGTTCCAAGGTGCAGATTTTGGAACATGGGAGCACAATATTCATCAGTGGATTGTCTAGTGAAGTTTACAGCTAGATGTGCTCTTAGGAGGTGGAGCCTGGTTGACAAAAGTGGATCACTTGTGGTATGATCTAGAAAGGTATCTTCATGTCTCTAGTTTTTCCCTTCTTTCTCTGTGCTTCCTGGCAGCAATGGATTGAACAGCTTTCCTCCACCCTTTCCTTCTACCATGCCATTTTTGTCTTGTAGCCAGCAACCATGGACTGAACCCTCTGAAACCATGACCAAAAGAAACCTTACTCCTTTAAATTGTGTCAGGTATTTTTATGCCTGCTATGGGGAAAATAAATAATGTAAAAATTTGATACTAGTAAAGTATGACTATACCTGACCATGTGGTTAAGAAAACTTAGGAACTGTTTTGTGGAAAGAGTTTGGAAAGGGTTGTAGATGTAGGCTAGAGAACCCCTAGAACATTGGTGATGAATCTATGGCATGCATGCTGCTGCAGACATATAGAGCCTTCCCTGTTGGCACAGAGCCAAAGTTTTACATGTCACCCCAAGGTTTTACAAATTAATGACATGCATATAGCAGTATTACATTAATTATGCAAAAACATGTCAAACAGAAACTTCTGCTTTTCAAAAAGAGCTATTGAAAGGACTAGTGAAAGCTGTGATTGTGTTTTTATTTTAAAACAAAGGTATTAATATGTGAGTGGGTTTTTCTAAACTAAAATCTTGATATTCAGGTTTAATTGCAGTGTTTGGTACTTTGTGAATAAATAAGTGGGTTTGGGTCACAGTTTGAACACTTAGTCTCTAAAAGGTTCACCACCCACTGACCTATAATGTTGAAAGTAAGGTTTAATTGGCAATTTTGGCTATACCTTGGAAGACAGAATACTAATAGGAATGTGGATAGTAAAAGCAGAGATCATTATATTTCAGATGGGAATGTTAACTCTGTGGGAATATGGGCCAGAGGTCAACGCTATTACATTTTGGCAAAGAATTTCATTTTGTCTGTGTCCTAAGACTATATGAGGCCGAATTTAAAGGTAGTAGCCTGATCTGGCCAAGGGAGTTTCAGAGTAGCCCAATGGTTGCTGGGTGCTTTAGCCAGATGTATGAGAATCAGAAGCAAAATCAGACCTGAAAGATATAAAACTTGTACAGCTTTGACAGAATGGAAGTTGGAACTGAAGAGAATATATTTGCTGGAAAGACTAGAGGCATTAAAAAGCAGCCAAATACATTGCTTCAGAACAATAGGAAAAATATTTGTGGAGATCTAAGAAGTTGATCAAACCACTTTTTTTTTTTTTTGCTTTTTTTTTTTTTTTTTGAGACAGGGTCTCGCTTTGTAGTTCAGGCTGGCCCTGAGCTCACTATGGTGTCTAGGCAAGCCGCTGTGAACTCAGCAATCCTCCTGTCTCTGCCTCCCGAGTGCTGGGATTACAGGATCAAACCACTTTTGTTACAGGATCAGGGAAGTAAAATAGTAAACTCCTTTGAAAGGCTTTGCTTTAAGAAGACAGCCCCAGAGTGGGCTGCCTAGGGATGTATTTCCCCTGAGTTCAGCCATGCACAGATTCAGAGGCCATGCTACCCATTGTCTAATAGGTCCCAGCTACTGCATGTATTGGCTGCTGACCTTGACATCATCCCTGTGGTTGTAGTTTTACCAGCATGCAGAATGCAGGAATTGTGTGGTCATGGAGACTTCTACCCAGAGTTGAAAGGAAAGTGTGGAGACTATGTCAGGAGCCCCTGAGAGGGCAGAACATAAAGATGGAGCAGTGAAGCTAAAGGTATAGTGAAGACTATAGGAAGATGGAGATGTCAGGAATGTAGAAAGTCTGCAGAGGAAACCTAAGGAAATGTAAATGGCTAGGCTATGTTGGACCATTTAGATTTCATATCCCCAACCTTTCCTGGATTCTGGACATGGAGCTATGAGACTTAATACTTGTCTTGTTCGTTTTGCCTGATTTCTTTCTATTCCACTCTTCTGTGCTTTCAAAACAGGAATGTTTGCTCTATGCCATTGTATAAAACAATTATTTAACTTTTATTCTAAACAGAGGCTCCTAGCTAATAGTTTGCCTTGAATCTCACAGGAGACTTTGTATATGCACTTTTCAGCACTGCTGAAACAGTCAAGACTGATAGTTCTTAACAACAGACTAAATGCATTTTGCATAATGAGATGGAAGCACGCTTTTGCAGGGGGCAGGGGGAACATGTTACAGTTTAGATCTAAAATGTTTCTCTGGAAGTCTCGTGTGTTAAGAGGTGGGGCTTTGAGAGGAAATTAGTTCATGTAGCTGCTCTTATCAGTGGATTAATCCGCTGAAGAGTTTACAGCTGCATGTGCTGATAAATGGTGGCCCTAGTTGGAAGAGGCAAGTCACTGGGGTGTGACTTGGAAGACTATATTTTTGTTCCTGGATCTTCCCTTCTTTTTTTACCTTCTGGCTGCCTAGTTGAACAGCTTTTCCCTTCCAATACCCTTCCATCCTATCTTTCTTCCTTCGAGCCAGCCAGCAAACTACTTCTTATTTAACTTTAACAAATGAACTTCTCCTCAAGTTGTGGGTTTCTGGTTCTTTGTCCCAGCAATGGTGGAGGGGCTAATACAGACCTGAATGAAAATTTTACCTAAGAAGACATAAATTCCTAATGTGTTTATGAGAATATTCTCAATATTATTAATCATTAGAGAAATGCAAACCAAACCATAGTGGTACATCATTTCACACTTGTGGAAATGACTATTATCAACAAGACAAGAGATAACTAATGTTGGAAAGTCATACAGAAAAGAGAATCCTTATATGCTATTGTTGAGAATGCACATTGTTATAGTCATTATGGTAAACAGTATGAAAGTTTCTCAAAAAATTAAAAACAGACTACCATATCCATCAATCTCAGTTATGAGTATATATATATATATCATATATATTTATATCATATATATGATATAAAATCAGTATCTCAAATGGATATCTGCACTCCTCATGTTTGATGAGAATTATTCACTATAAGCAAGACCTTGAAGCAACCATATAGCCATCAATGGATGAAAAATATACACATATATATGTACATACATATATATGTGTGCGTGTGTGTATGGATATATATGTGTGTATATATATATGTGTGTGTATCTATCTGTGTATATGTATATGCATGCACACAAACATAATGAAATATTGTTCAGTCATAAAAAACAAAATCCTGCTATTAGTGATAATAAGAATGGACATGGAGGATGTCATATAAGGTGAAATAAGGTACGTAGAGAAAAGCCAGTATCATTACACTCACCTCATATGTGAAATCTACAAGCTCATATGCACAGAAGCAGAGGTTATCATGGTAGTTTCCAGGGGCTGCAAAGTGGAGCAAATGGGGAGATATTCATTTCAAGGCTTAAACATTTTCTTGCAAAATTATTAATGTCTGGGGATCTAATATGCACATGGTGACATAGTTAATAATATTGCATTATTTATTTGAAAATCAACAGATTTTGTGTCCTTACTATATAGAGAGCATGTAAATAATTGGCTGTGGTAATTAGTAAATAATATGTATGTATATCAGATTATCACATTAAATATCTTGAATATATACAAATTTATCTGTTAGTTAAATATTTAAAGTAAGAGATGGGCGAAGAGGAATTTTCTTATCTGTTTTTTGAGGTGTTTTTCAAGTTTGCTCTTCCACCCTTGCTTTCCTTCTTAGTTTTTCTACTAATTTATTGTATCTTGGGTTTACAGTGTATCATATTAAGCAGAAACACATCTTGTTTGGAACAATGTGAGGAACATATGTAACATCTTTAAGTTTTGGCACCCATTCTTTCTTTCCGAGACTGATTAGAAGGTGGCTAGCATCTTAATCACCTTTCTTGTCTTGGGGACAAAATAACCACGCCTGCAACTTAAGGGAGGAGAGGATTACTTTGGTTCATGTTTTAGTTCATAGTTAGCTGGCTCGGGGCAGGAAGGCACAATGGGAGAGTCTAGCAGAAGAAAGCTGTTCACCTCATGGGGGTCGGAAAGCAGACAGAGTGAAAGGAGGAGCCAGGGAGGGGATACAACCTTCCAGGACATGGCCTCAATGATTTACCTCTTCTGATGCAAACCCCCCTCCTCATGGCAAGTCAGCTACAATGCCCCCATAATCCAATGACATTCCAATGCCCCTCTGAGCACACGAGGCTCTTGGGGGCACACAGAGATACAAACCATGACAGCTAGAAGCCCTTCAAGTTCTAAGAGGGAATGAGTCATTTATTTTATGATTGAATTAGAAAGAAGTAGTAGCACAGCAAATACAACTTCACAGAGTAGAGATAAAGAGTGTGAGGTGGGTTAAGGGCAAGAGACCAATGTAAGGATAAGACTTAGAGAACATAGTGCTGGAAGAGAATCTGAAGATCTGAAAGTTATTTTACAGAGGAGGAAACTGATCCCCAGGAAGAGGTGTTGTCTAAATACATGGGATTAGTAGTGGTAGTTCCAGACCCTAATCCAGGTGTCTGTATAGGCTAGAGCAAGTTGCTCCCTTTTATCTTATCTCCAGCCAAGGGGGGACAGAGAGCTTAGCATAAGAATACAGCTAAATTACACAAGGAGAGCTGATCTCCATTTTAAGAGAAAGTTAGGACATTAATGGTGTGAAGATTCCACATCAAACAGCACTTGCCAGGGCAGATTCTTGGGATGTCACTGTGAAAGTATAACTTGTTGAGCAAAAGTCAAAAAGCAACTGCCTTAAAGAAGGGAGCCATAGTCCTTCCACAAGGGGAAAGCTCCCAGTGACTTTGGGAGGAGACTGATAGGAAAAGAAGTGGGATGGAAAATTAAGAAATGGCCTCAAAGAGACTTATGTGAGAAGGTTTTCCAGTCCCTACAATTATACCTGAAAAGGGCAGAAAAGGGCTGTATGTTCACCTTTGTGCTTGGACTTTGTCATGGTGGATTATTACTTAGAACTCTGGAGATGAACTGGGCCTCTTAGCCGTTTGAGGATTGCAGAGCAGTATGGCTAGTACACCCTGAGTTGCTTCCCTCTCTTTCAGAGTCTGCTCTGGGTATATTCCTTTGAACAAACTGGCTTGGATTTTGCCAGTGAATCCAGGCTGTCAATGGCAATTTGAACTCCAGGTCTATCCTCACAGTAGAGTAGAACCCATTAGTTTGGGGTCATAAAACATTTAAAGAGTCTAATTTATACTGTGTGAAAGTAAACCCCATCACTAGACAATACTTTACAAGAAAATGAGACTTCTAAGCACCTGAGTGGAATTGGCAGAATTGATGGAAACAAAACATTTTTAATACAGTGATTACCATCAACCACCATCCAAAAGCAGCTTCCTGTAATTATTATATTTGAGGACTGATTCCTGGCTCCAGCAACTTCTCAGTAGAAATGTCAACTTTGTCATTTTCCTCCTGATGAGTAGCATCTCTAATTGCTAAGTATTTTGGAGTGAAAATTATAGATGCTCCTTTTGAAATAGACTTTAAAGACGATTTTGATGAGATTCCAATGATGCTTATCCTACATGACTGGCCTCTTATTTTGTAAGTTTGGAGTGGAAACAGAAGGCAGACGATGCAGAACAGGTTGTGCCAACCCGAGGTCTTCAACAAGCAGCAGCAGAATTTGATGTTGCCAGGGCTGAATCCATCTAAAGAGGAGGTCCCTGCAGAGTTTAAGACATCACTTACAAACATCTTTTTTATCCACACTGTTAACACTTTAAAAGTACAAGAAGGCTACTTTTTGGGAAAGTTGTTTGCAATGTTTGAATGCTCCTTCTCAAACTCATGTTTAAAGTTTAATTCCCATTATAAGAGTATGAAGGAGTAGGACTTTTCAGAGGTGAATAGATCATGAGTGGATTGAGATCATTATGACGGGATGGGCTAGTTAGGTTCCTGGTAGAAGGATGGACGTAGCTTGACTCCTCTCTTGATCTTGCACCCATTCACTTGCCTTTCATCCATGTCATGACAAAGCACAAAAGCTCTTGCTAGATGCTGGCAACATACTTTTGGACTTCCGAGTCTCTAGATCCACATGTTAAATACACATGTGTTGTTTATAAGTTACCCAACATGGTATTGTTACACCAGTGAAAAATGGATTAGGACAGTAGTCAAACACAAAATCCATCAGCCCCAAAGGCTGTCAGCCAGTCCCATTGGGATTTATAGAGCAATAATTTTTTTAAAATGACACAGAAGGGAAAGTCTATATAATCTTACATTTTTATTTATATGAGATATTTATTGTTTTATCTCTTTTTAAAAAAGGATGTTGGTTCGTGGTGCTGGGGCTTGAGCCCAGGGCCAGCTTTATGCTTGCTGAACAAGCACTCCACCACTGAGCTACATCCACATCTCTTGTTTCTTAATAGGAAAATGTTACTGACATGAGTGTCATGAACGATATGATAGATTATATTGGAAAACAGCTGCCTCTGGTACAGGAAGGGCTTCTAAGCTCTCATCCAGTTGGGGTTTCACTGGTGATTTTGCAGTAAACAGGTGACTGCAGGGGATCACATTCTCCAGTAGAGGTCCAGGAGCTACCGCAGATATGGGGAGCCTTTGCCTCAGTACACCTGGACAGGTGAAGCTGGAGAGCATCCGGGCAATGCCAGCTCCTTATGGTCACTTTTCATCCTTCTTGAGCCATCGAGAAGATTAATCCCACTGGAAATGGAAATGGTTTCATATTTCTGAAGCTTTATCTTGTTAACATTCTGGGTGAACCTTTTAAATAAAACGCTCTTGGTGGGAAAACAGAAAAGCTGTTTTTATGCTACCTTTAAACTTTTCTTTCTTTTCTATTTCAATTTAGAGATTTAAAATGCCCTCTTGTTCCCTCCCCTTGGCTTGTTTCTTTATCTTGATGAAAGGAATAGCTGTTTAGGAGGGAAGAAATAAATCAATGGGTGATTTCTTTTTCTTGAGCATCTGACAGTTTCCTTAAGGTAGATAAGAAATGGATTTTTAAAACATCTTGAGTATGATTTTGCTCTTGGTGTAGAGGTTGAAGTATAAGGTAGTTCTGATTTCAACATTGGAGAAAAAAATGTATTTGATCATAGATTCAGAGAAGGTCTTAGAAATCATTTTATCAGATTATTATTTTATAGATGAGCAATGTGGGATTGAGAAAGGCGAAATATCTTTTCCAAGATCACACAGCCAGATTATCACGGTGCTAGGTACACTGTGGACCAACCCATGAACTCATTGGCTTATGAACAGTAGCTCTAAATATTCCCGATTCTTTGTGGTCATGTTTTTTCTTACTCGTGTCCTATTGTTTTCTTCTATGGTACTGAATACTGAACTCAAGCCCTTCACATTGAGCTACATTCCAAGCCCTTTTGATTTATTCATTTTTTAAGAGCTTGAGACAGGGTCTCACTAAACTGCTAAGTTTCCTGGCTGTAGACCTCCTGCCTCAGTCTCCCAGAGTGCCAGGATAGCATTGTGTGCACCATGTCCAGCTCTGAGTTGTATTTCTCTGATCTCCTTGTTCCGGACTGCGCTGCCCTGGATGCTGTATCCTCACCTTGCCCTGTGCCTCTCAGCCCCTGTGATGCCCCACCCAGGAATCTCCTGCTTTAGCCCAGCCATGCTCAGCCAAAGTCTAACTCAGACCACCCGGCCACCGTCCCTTCCAGTCCCTTGTTCTTGACATTACCCTCCTTTGCTTTGGTCACACACAAACAGTTGGTAACTTCTGAGACATTCAGCACGCAAAAAGCCATTTCCCCTCTCTCCTTCTCATGTTCTGACGCCTCCAGGACTTGTCATTTCTGCTCTGGAAATTTGATGAAAAGTAGCAGGTCCATCCTGAGAGAAAACTTGAGTCGCTAATGTGTTCATGTGTTAAAATCCTTCCTGCAAATGCACTGTTTTAAAGGTCTTCTGGAGATTCCTTTACCCCAAAGAATAATGTGGGTGATGAAAATGTTCAGGCAGTTTGGGAAGTAAGTGAAATAAGTAGTCTCGAGTCATCTGCGCTCTCCTCAAATCACAGAGCTTAGCACACGTTTTTCCCTTGTCTTGGGTGTAGGGCTTGGTTAAAAGAGCTTGTGACCTGCATGAGAAGGCCTGGGTGTGAATCCTGCCTCTGCTCCTGGCTGCTTGTTAGTGCGTGCTTTCACCCTGGTGAGAGGGAGCCAAGAGGACTCGACCTGATCGGATACTAGTCGCCAGGAGGCTTGTGCTTTTGCTGCCTCTCCCTCTCCTTTTGTGGACACTCCCAGCCATTCTTCTTATGTCTCTTTTCCTGTCTTATATATGATATGCTCCACTAGTCAGTAATCAATAATCGATGATCTTTTCCTTTCAGACACGACCAGCCTTTCAGAAATTACCTTAGCAGGTGGCCATCTAATCGTGTTTCCAACCCTGACTGCTCTCCTGAGCTTTATGTCTTTACCATAAGCATGGAGATATATTATAAAAGTACATCACCTACAACATATCCGTAGATGAGTTTATTGTGTTTTCTGCTATCAGTTTTCTCATGCCTTTGTGTGATTTTCATTTGGTCCGTTGACTCGCTGAATACTAAATCACCCAAACCAGGTTGACTTGATTACGATTTGTTCAGTACCTAGTATGTATCCAGTCATAGACGTCATGTTACTCTGCTCCTATACAATGTATGAGTGAATATTCTACTTCCTCTGTGTCTTTCAAAGTCTTCATTCTTTATTTGCTTTTATCTGAATTCCTGGCTACTAACTAGACTCTGCATGCAGTTTAAACCTACCAATTGTCTCTCACTGTTGCAGTCAAATTAATCTGCCTGAAACAGAGCCCTTCTGATCATCTCTTGGCTTAAAATAAAACATTTGTTTCCTATCCCCTATATAGCATGATATTAAAATACATTCACACATGATAGTATGATATTAAAATACATTCACATATCTCCTTCTCCTTTCTGGGCACTCTCAGGCATTCTTTCCACTTCTTTCTCTTTCAAAAAATGTGTTTGTACATGAGCCCTTTTAGAAAATTCTTTAAAGTAAAAGATGTGATATGCAGGCAAGAAAGGAGATGAATAGTAGGCTGAGAGGCTGTTTCTTAGCAGTTGACATTGAACAGGAGGCCTGAGCTAGCTGAAGGAAGGTCAGGGAGCACGGTGTGTTATGGGCAGAGTGAAGACTGAATGTCAAGGCTACAGCACAGGAAAGGCTTGGGCATCTGAAAAACGTGAAAGCGAGTAGAGCCTGGAGCGCAGGGGTGGTGCAGAAAACTCTGAGAGATGTGGCGGAAGAGGCTGGCAGCTTGGTCATGCAGAACTTCGGAGGCCAATGGGAAGCTGATGAAACTTGAATTTTCTCATCAGTAGAACAGGAAATGATGGAAAGGCACTGGAGAACTAAAGAAGGAAGCCACATGCTGCCATTTGAGGTCTATGAGGACCTCGTTTTCCTCTATTCGTGCGCAGTGAGATCACTCTTGTTTCAAGGTCATTCTTAGAAGTCATTCCTCCCAGCTCTCACTTCCCTCCGCTCCGCGGCCTGAGGATTTGTTGGGGGCTCTACCGGAGCCTTTGCCGTGCCGCCTTTTCAGAGTTTGTCAGGCATCTTCCTAAGTGGACTTTTCATTCCGTGAGAGAAGTGAGTGTTCATCTTTGTTACAGAGTCAGAAAGATAGTGGGCCTCAGGAACTGTTTCCTGGCTGATGACGTAGTTCATCTGATAGTGCTTTGTGCACATCAGAAACTCTGCCTTCAGTAGGAGACCAAAAACTTTCAGGGGCGTGTTATGGATTCAGGGCACCAGGAAAGCCTTTGATGATTCTATGAAGATAAAAATTAAGGCCACGCATATGACCATGACTCATTCATCAAATATTTATTTAGCATCTGTTATGTGCTAGAGTCTCTTCTTGGTTATACAGAGATGAATGAATAGCATGCCGGTAATTTATCAGCCACTGAAATTTGGGAGCTCTGGCAGTTCAGGGAGCCACATTACAGCTTGTGAATGAAATTTAAGCTGTATACAATGAAATATACCAAAGCATAAGTTCCTTAAAATCTCTCATTCCTCTTTTGGAATGATTTGGGGACAGGGATGGATAAAAATGTGTTACAAAATCATGCATTTGTGTATATTATCATGACATACTGATGAAGATTTAGAACAATGAGCACAAAAAGGTACTGTTGTATTTGTTTATTGTCCAGAGCACAAAGATTCTTCATAGCATCCGGACACTGTTTGTTTATATTCTGTTCTGTCACAGGAACCATTCCTGGCTAATCTCACAACTATGGCTGAGAGAAAAAGGTGGCAACATTGTTACTCAATGTGTCATGTTCTTTAGAACCTGTCTGTGTGACATCACTGCGGACTCCTAGGCGGTGATCTTCTGATGTTGCTTATGTATTAATACACACAGCCCTCTGGTCTGTCATGCTGCCTTCAATCTTGGTTTCCAGCGACTCTTAGACTGTGTCTGTATGTCCTTCATAATGAGTGCAAATGCAAGTCTTACCTGGGGATGGACCAGCGATCATTCATTTTGTAGTCATCTTAAGTTCACCACTCAGAACATTATGCTATAAACACAGAATGACACATCTAGCTTCCTGCTTTTAAAGTCTTCAGGCCACCTACTGAATTCCTACAGTGTGATCTGTTTCACTGCCAACCCCGTTCAGGCTGTCCACGTATCTTCACCAGTGGGGAGGGCAGATGAGGTACCCACCTGTGGACTTGAAGGAGTGGACCCATTCATCTAAGGAGTGGCATTCTTTGCCTGTTATGATTTCCAAAAGAACAGAAATTCCTCCTGGCCTGAGAAATTCCTTGGAGGCGATTTCCTCAGGGCCCAGTGGATGAGCGAGGGAGGGAAAGGGTGGAATGATTCTGAAAGGACCGGTGTTTAATCTGGGTGACAGGGTTTGTGACATCGCAGGTAGCACAGCAAAAATAACTCTCTGGGGCATTAGGCTGTGGTATTTGAGGTGCTGGAAGAATTTCAGCCCATTTCTTACAGTGGAGGCTGTGCCTATGGGGAAGGGACGATCTTTGGGATTCTGGTGCTTTGTCTTTGGTGCCTCTCTTAAACTCAGTAGATGGTAAGAAAACGAAGCATGAGAAATCCATCTTCTGAGAGGATTATTTTTCCATTAAATCCCTTAGTACAAGAGAAAAAAAATCACCTTATGATTTCTAGGCTCCCATGATAGGCTCCCGTCATATTATGCTAGCTAATCCAAGACTAAGATTTTTCTCTGACTTCTGTTTACCTGTGTGCATCTCCCTCTCCAAGCAATATTTAAGGGGAGAAATATGCTCTGGAGGCCAATTAAGATCTTACAGGTCTTTAGTAAGTTTAGTAAGAAATAGGAAATGCTACTTTTTTGCCAAAGGTGATCATTTTAAGCTACTAAAAGCATGATAATTTTCTGTTATACCATGATGGAATTCTTAATAAAATGCTAAATTATGCATGCCCCTCTTTTTCCTGATTGAAATGTTATTCATCTGTTCACAACAGATCACATACAGTTCAGTGTGAGAGATAAGTGAATCAGGTTGGAGCCACATATCAGGGGAAAAAAATCACATTTAATTTTAAGAGAAAAATGAGTCTGAAAGGTTTTTTCTTTTTTTACCAAAACACATACACACAAATGTTTTTGCTTTTCAAAAAAATTCTTGAAAAAAGAATATTTCCTCTTGTTTTGTTCATCATCTTTCTATCTCTCATATACATCTTATCCTGTTTTATTTATATTTGGCTGTTTGCATTTTTATTCATTCAACATATGTCTTCACATGAGGAACATTAAATCCTTAATAAAATATGTATATATTCAAAAATATAATAAAATTCTCTTCTGAACTTTTCAGTTTTTATGATGTCACTTACTGACAGGAAATTTACTGTATTACACATGGTAGTAAATGCAGGCCATAAGTTTTTCTTTTGTGGCTTTTGTCATGCTGAGGAAATTCTTTTCCATGTAAGTTTTAGAAAACATTATTTTTTATGACTCCTAGGAATTTTTGTAGTTCTCTTTTGAACCAGTTAGATTTTTAAAAACCAGCTTGTTATTGATGTGTATCACACATACAGACAACACATAAGTTATGAGTTTCTAATTAGGTTTTTCAATTGAAAATGCCTTTAAAAATGTTAACAAAGACACCTGGAGGATATACTAATAAGTGAAATCAATAGATCACAGATAGACAATTCCCGGATCTTCTCTTTGGCATGAACACCTGTAGATGCAAATGAGTTCTAGAAAGTAGGACAGCTTTTATAGAGTGGAATATTTCTATAGGAAACTCGGTGTGGGAATGTGATGAGGGGAAGGAATAAATATGATACAGAAAGAAAATAAA
>PVIC010031997.1:0-20970 GCA_004025085.1 Thryonomys swinderianus
GTTCAATTCTGAATCAAAGGCAGTGTTTATTGGTTATCTAAAGCTGTCTTTTCCAAACTGCAATGCATGATGAAGGGGTCAGGGGAAAGAGTGACTGTACAACTCATGGCACACAGTCTGGGACCCTGGAGAGTGCCCGGGGTGGAATTTGTAAAGACAACAGCAGCGTAAACTAGCACACTGTCCCAGACAAACTGGGCATCGTTCACTTGACCAGTGGAGAGGTGTCCCTAGATCAGAAGTGTGAAGCCATCGAGTAATACGTTATCCTGAAGTCACAGTCTTCCTGGAAAAAAAATCAGTTGCACAAAAATTATATTTTTATGCTAAGAAAATATGTATAAAAAGATATATGACCTACGCTGATGGGAATGTATTTTCCAGCTTGACAGAGAACTGTCATTTCACAGAATTTATTCGTTTCACATGCACAACTTTAATTGTAATGACTTTTGGAGTATTCACAGGATTGTAGTCATCACTACCATGTTTTCTCTGAAAGCATCTTTGTGCTGTTTCTGAGTAGTCCCTCCTCCTCCTCCCAGGCCCTCCCCCCATTAGTCCACTTTCATCTCTGGATTTTCCTATTCTGAACATTTCATGTAAATGAAGTCATACAGTGTTTGGCCCTTGTGTCTGGCTTCTTTCACTTAGTTTCATGTTTTCAAGGTTCACAGTGGTGTGACATCTTCAGTACCTCTTTTTATGTCTGGATAGAACTCCCTGTATGTATGCAGCACATTGCCTACACCATCCATTGGAGGATGTTTTTGTTTTTGTTTTTGTTTAGATTGGTCTCACTTTGTAGTTCAAGCTGGCTCCGAGCTCACTATGTAGCCCAGGCAAGCCTCAAACTCAGCAATCCGCCTGTCTCTGCCTCCCGAGTGCTGGGATGACAGGCGTAAGCCACCACACCCGGCCATTGGAGGATTTTAAATACCACTGTGAATACTTATCACATGTATTTTGTTGTTGTTGTTGTTGTTGTTTTTGAGACAGGGTCTCACTTTGTAGTTCAGGCTGGCTCTGAGCTCACTATGTAGCCCAGGCAAGCCTCGAACTCAGCAATCCTCCTGTCTCTGCCTCCGAGTGCTGGGATTACAGGCGTGAGCCACCACGCCCGGCATCACACATGTATTTTTTCATGTAAAACTAGGGACTCTGGGGCTAAAAGTAAGCACTCCTAGGGCTTTAGGCTACACTCTGGTTTTAAAAGTTCATTCTTCTGCAGTATTATAAATATTAAATATTTCCTACATTGCTAGGAGAGGTTGAGAAATACCATAGACCAAGTAAGGAACCGATAGTGTCTCTTTCCCCTACAAACCAATGATTTGTGTTTATTTATTTATTACTTATTGTTGGGATTCCCGGTGTCAAAGCAGACATTTGCATCATCTCTGCCTCTATCCCCACATCTCTGCTGTCCTGTGCATGGTGCCTTTTGTCTCCTTCCTTTGATCTTTCAGTCACACTGGCATGTTTGTATTTAGTTATTTTCCGTCTTTGCTTTTAGATAAGAATGAAAACTTAGGAAAGACTCGCCACTCCTGCCTGATATGTGTAAAGGTTCCCAACTGAACTGCAGCATGCCAACAGACAGATTTTAAAATGTGCTACATAGTAAGCAGAGTCAGGGAGATGAGAAATATCCCAGAAGGGTGTAGGTTTCTTTCACTTTACAAATCATTTTATGCCTCTGTAGATAAATGATAGGAGTCTAATCTGCCATAGCCCCAGAATTAGTTTCTATTTTTTTTGGTGGGTTGTCATTCATCAAATGTGTACCTTTTTAAAAGTATAAAATGATTCTGAAATGCAGAGTGAACTTTCTTTTTTGCAATCACAGGTGTTAAAAATTATAATTTACAGACCTTTGGTGTTTATATTTACATGTTTAGAAATAGATTATGAAGTAATTAATGTGATTATTTTTTGTGTAATGGCAAAAACAAAACCCTTTTTCTCTTGTCTTTCAGTGACACCCTTTAGTTAGCAGCATGTTTCTAAACTTGGTCATAATCTTATAATTTAGTGTGACACAGATAAGCTGTTTATTTTTATTGTTTACATTTTCTTTTTTTTTTTTTTTTGAGACAGGGTCTTGCTTTGTAGTTCAGGCTGGCCCTCAGCTCACTATGTAACCCAGGCAAGCCTAGAACTCAGCAATCCTCCGGCCTCTGCCTCCCGAGTGCTGGGATTATAGGCATGAGGCACCATTCCCGGCACTGTGGTATGTGGTATTGATTGCTGGTGGGTGTGAGTCACCATGCCCCACATTGTATGTGGTTACTGTGATCGAACTCAGGGCCCTGCACTTATGAGGCAGGCACTGGAACCACTGAGCTAAATCTCCAGCCCTATTCAGTTTACTTTTTATAGATGTGAGCCTTGTTCTAAATGTTTTGTCATGTACTCGTCACAGTCACAAACCTGTCCTTTCCGTTTGCGTTCTTTCACAGGTGATTGCGTGTGAACAGCAGCTGGATACCACTTATGATGCCAGATGTGACACCTGGTCCCTGGGTATCACAGCCATTGAGCTGGGCGACGGAGACCCTCCGCTGGCTGACCTGCACCCCATGAGAGCCCTCTTCAAAATACCAAGGTTGGTTGGTGGCCATAATCAAGGCTCATCTTTCTGCTGCCACTGTTCCCCCATCATGTCCATCAAGGACATGTTTCCACATGAGCTGCCAAGGTGGGAAGCCCAGACCACCGTGCTTCTTCCAGGAGAGAATTCATTCAGTCACCACATTCCAGCCTAAGTAAAACTCCTGGATCTCGGCAGTCAGAACCTTGCTTTCTTGGGTGGCGAGGATGTGACCTCAGAAAGGAGCAGATCCTCCTACTCCTTGTGCTCTGCTCAGCCAGGGAAGCACCCAGGACCGGAAATGCTGCTCTGATCTGTTTCACCCACCAATCCAGATACTTTTTACTACTTGCTGACTTCCCTTTGTTCATACTTTAAAATAATCACATTATCAAGAAACAATAAATAAAATTTATCAAATGGCAACAATTTAAATACATTAATGTTGTGAATACGTCCACATCAAGTAAGAGAAATGCATTGTTTCCTGTGCAGACACCTCCCCTCCTGGGTGTGCATCAAGAAAGAAAGATTCTTACTAATTTCTTTAAATACTGCTTTATATGTGTGTTGATTACTGACTTGCAGATATTTCAGAAAGTGAATTTGGAAAGCTTGTCTATCTCCAATCACAGGTGTCAGTTCTGAAAACCATTAAATGTTTTGCCGCATTTCTAAAGTGATGCAATATACCACTGGTATATTGTTGCACACAGAGCCTGTGACGCCAAGGACCAGAGCAGAGTGGTAGGTACCCTGTCCATTAAACAGATTTTGTGGTCTTGGTATCATAGTGACAGAGAGATGGAAAGCTATGAGGGAAGGAGGGAGGGATCTAGTCTTAAAAATGTCTACACGTTATACTCATTCTCAAAAGTTCCATTTGAAATACTTGGCATGTAACTAAATCATGGCACCAAAGCATTTGCATTTGTTTATTTTGTGGGCCATTTTATTTTTCCATTTCATTTTAGTACGTATTCCTCGTACAGAACAGTGAGTTTAATTTGGCAGATTGGCACAGACACTCAACATCCTTTGGTCATTCCCATCCTCCTTTCACTCCCCTTTCCCTTCCTTCCTCTCTCCTTCTCATTCCATTTCTCTTCTCTAATAGTCTCCCTTACAGAAGGGACATTATCTTTCTTTATTTTAGATTCTACGAGAGTAAAAAAAAATGCAATATTTTATCTTTCTGAACCTGACTTTTCCACCTAGGAAGATTACATTTGTTTGTTTAATTAGTCTTGAATTTCCTGTGTATATGTCCTGACTTTAGCCATAAATCATATTATACCTACGATGACAATTTCAATGTCATCTTAGTTCTTACTATTTATCAAATATAGTGGTACTTATTTGTTAAGTGAGGAAAGAACATTACAGAAACAGGGGAAAATGTTGTGTATACCAGCCCCAAAACATTTCACTTGATTTGCAGAAGTCAGGAGACAAAAACCTGTTTTTTTCTAATGGCTGTGGTCATTCAGTATGTAAGATGAACCCTGTGCTTTCTGAGCCATTTTAATTGTGGTTCAAACCACAGTATTTAATCTAGTGCTCTTACTCTTGGTCTGGATGCCACATAGAGGCAGGAGGATGACAACCACTGGTGTATTGTTCCTCCATATTAAGCAAGGTGCTGGTGAGTCTGGAAGTTGCAGTGAGTATTTATTTCTTATTATTTCTATCAGCTGTTTATCTCAGAGGGGGATTTTGAGAATATTAACTACAGAAATATGTAAAAGAGAGAATCTGAGAAGCTACCCACTTCTAAGTGTTATGAAGTCATCAAAACTTTGTTATACTCAAAGTCAGTAAATCACATAAAAAGGAAACTTTCAGGACATACAAAACAGAAGAGACTGTTGGTGGAAAGCACTTCTTATGTGCAGATCAGTCTTCAAACAGTCCTAAGGACAGGAAATGAGCTCTGTTGTGATCTGGGGTAGATGAGTAGCTGTGCTTCCTTTTAATGAGCCTGTACAAACTGAACATTAATTTCACTATCAGCTACATCAGGAGTAATGCAGAGCTGAGGACAAGCATTTCCATTCCACTAATGAAAACAAAACTCTGTTGGAATGAGCATAAATCAGCCCTTCTGCGGATTCAGCTATCGTGGTTGATCAGTCTTTCTGGATTACAGCCTTAGGTCAGCCCGTTTTCAAGTGATCATCCTTTGTATTTATTCATGGACAGGACCCAAAAGAAAAAAAATTTGTTCAGCTTAAAAAATGAAAAGAATTAATAATAAAATCTTTTAAGTGGCACTCAGAGCTTTATAGCTAATATTTTCCAGTTCCTTGCTTTCGTAATGCTTTGTAATACTTATTTCCTGCCGTGTACCCAGGAACAATAGAACAATCACACAGGCATTTTGCTATGCCCCTTGGTGGCAGTTTCCTGCCTATTCCAAACAACTCAGCTCTCAGATCAGCTCTTTGCACCCTGGGCACTTCTCAGTGACTTTGTGAGACATACAGGGAAAAATCTTTATCCCAGTATTCATTGTTTCTAGTCTGTTTAGTACTGATGTTTCCCCTGGGTTCTGTCAGGTAAAGCAAAAAGATTGTTAAGAGAAAATATGAACTGTTGGAAAAATTGGGTCATGTTAAATGCTTTCAGAAAAACAAGAAACTTGTCATTTTATGTAAATAATGATTAATTACTAATTATCTTTCTTCAAATTAGGGATTGATGGCAGCATTTGATTGTAACGGCAGCACCTCTAAGTGCAGTTATTTGCCAGCCTGTCTGGGCTCCTCGGGTTGTACAACGACCAGGGGACACCATCCAACCTTGGTTCTTATCTCTCTAGGAACCCACCCCCTCAGTTGAGACAGCCTGAGCTCTGGTCCACAGAATTCAACGACTTCATCAGCAAGTGAGTAACAACAGAAGCTGTAGGAGAAAACCCAAATGGATACCGCCCTGCCCTAACTCTTAACTGTACCTTTTTCAGTAATGCCATTGGGCTTCTACATCTCTTCCTGACTCTTCTTGTTAAATAATTCTAGTGGTTTCCATTGTTTTCGGTAGTGCCCTCTCAGTGTTCAGTCAGCTCGTCACTGCATGGAGCTCATGTTCACACACGGACCAGGAGCTGTGCTGTTGCGGACTTCCCTAGTCTGCAGACGTGTTCTGCTCACTGGCCTGTGGTGGCTCCTCCCACAGCATCTCTCACACCTGCCACTGCTATCGACACTCAGTTCTTCAGCCCTGCACGTACTTGCAGTTCTCATGAGTCAAAGAATTTTATTGCAACTGCTGAATCCAGAAACTGTGTTTATAGAAGCACATGCATCTGAAATTCAATGAACACTGTGACTTTGCCCAATATTTGGCACAAAAAGCAGTGCCTCCATGCGATTGACTGGAAAGTAGGAGTCAGCCTTTGACAAAGATCTGTCCTATGAGCCTTTTTCACAATCCCCTCATGTCTTCCTTCACCCTAAGTCTATAAGGTCGAGGCAACCTGTGGCTGTAAACCAGAGGGAAGGGGTCCTTGAGATTTGGTGTACCAGACTCTATTCAGAAAATGGATGAGGGGCAAGCAAAGCACAGAACCCAGAGGAATACCTGCATTTTCTTGTAAAGACAGGCAACTTAGACTTACATTTGTAAGAACACAAGGTGGACTGATAATTTTTTTCTATTTTCACTGTTATTCCTAGGTGAGTGCTATGCACTGAGTTATATTTAATAAACAGCAATCACATTTCTCAGTCTCTTGGGAGAATGGCTGGCTATCTTAAAGGGGTTCCCATGACTCCCTGTGTCTGCATCCTTTCTGCAGGACCCTTCCAAACAGATTCTCAGCAGAACTCAGGTTCTTGGCCACATTCCCACAGCTCCCTCCGAGGAACATTTCTTAGTTTTCTCCAGGCAGTTAGTATCTGTCCAAGGTGCTGTTGCACCCTGGTCTTCTTCCATTGCTAATAGTGCTGGTTTGATTGAACTCCTCTCTTTCATAGTCATCTTTCTAGCTGGATAGAAGCACCTGAGCGCCCTGAGAGGGCACTCATTGTCCCTCCTGTTAGTGTCAAGGCACATGCCTGGGACACCTCAGCTGTTTGGTAAAGTTGTACTTGAAAAGAATACTCCCACCTGTAACTCTTCAGACTACAGAGATCTGAGTGCTACTGATGTCAAAAGTCACTGGTTTCTGGTAAACTAAATGGGAACTATGAGCATTTGATCTTGTTCTCAGATATCATCTTTATTTCTTAGCACACTTTAGCAACATTATCTTTCTGGTTAAGCTCAGTGAAATAAATTGACAAATTACCACCTCAGAAGGCTCAGCACTGATTTTAGTGGTGCTGCTCAAGCCAAGGACTGAGCAGCAGTGTCTCCTCCTCCTCTTGTTTCCTTCTCTTCTCCTTCCCCTCCTCGCTGTTCTCCTCCCCATCCTCCTCTTCCTAATGCTCTCTTTTTGTCCTCCTCATCCTTTCCTCCTCCTCTTTTTCTTCTCTTTTTCTCCTCCCTTTCTTCCTTTTTCTCCGCATTTTCTCTTCTTCCTTTTCTTTCCTTCCTCTTTCTTTCACTCTTCTTCCTTTTCCTCCCCTTTCTTCTTCTCTCACATCCCTCTCTTCCTCTTGCTTCTGTTCTCTCTCTTCCTCCTCCTGTCCTCTTCCTTTTTCCCTTTCTCCATCCTTTCCTACTTTTTCTCTCTCTTAATACCCTGAAATGACAGTCCTATTTTTCATTACTATAGAGTCTCTGCCTGTCCATCAGAAAAGTCTTGGACCTTGTGGAGCTCAAGCTCGACAACAGGCACAGCTTACTTTCTCTTGAATGTGGTCTCTGAGTGTCACTCAGTCAGTACTTAGATACCCCAGCGAAGAGCATCCTGCTCCCAGGGCAGCCCGCTCCACCTTGAAAAGCCTCACTTGAAAAGTTCTTCTTGACACTGACCTGAAGTCTGCTGCTCTCTTGATTTTTCCAATCAATGCTATTTTTCCCCCCTTTGACCAAATGAGAACTAATCAAATACTTCTCCCAAATTATTTGAAGACAGCCGATTAAGCTTCAAGCCTTCCTCCTGTGTACTCCGCGGTGCTCTCACTGGCCTTAGCCTTTCTCGCGAATCTGCTCTGGGGGGCCCTTCAGTGGGCGTCAGTCCCTCCTCTACCAACCAGGTGACATGGAAGTGGACACCCTGGGCAGATTAGCCTTCAGATGAGCCTTCGGCTGCAATGGCGTCACTCTTTGTCTTTGCTTCTGACTTGTCCAGGGTGCTTCACCATGGGGACAGTGTCCTCGCCACTGTGCAAGACGCCCACTGGGGACAGGCCAAAGGGAGCAGCACTGAGTTGAGCGCTGCTACCACTGCAGCAGCATCACCCAAAGATGTGTGTGTCTCCCCGACATTCGCTGTCCATCGTGCAGTTTCATGTGTTTTGCAATGTGCTCGTGTTAAGCACTTGTAGGAAGCATCACTTGCCTAAAGTAGCTTCTTTAGGAATACGAATGATAGTTTCACTCATTGTTATGGCTGTGTCTAGAATCCCCCCCAAAACCTCATGCAGTCATAAGTGGGGCTTTTTTTTTCTTTTTTTTTTTGAGACAGGGTCTCGCACTGTAGTTTAGGCTGGCCCTGAGCTGACTATGTAGCCCAGGCAAGCCTCGAACTCAGCAGTCCTCCTGCCTCTGCCTCCCGAGTGCTGGGATGACAGGCATGAGCCACCACACCCGGCACTGTGGTATGTGGTATTGATTGTGGGTGGGCATGAGTCACCACGCCCAGCATTGTATGTGGTTACCGGGATCGAACCCAGGACCTTGTGCTTGCGAGGCAGGCGCTGGAACCACTGAGCTAAATCTCTGGCCCAAGTGGGGCATTTTTGAAGGTGGCTGGATTGAGACTGTGTGAGACTGGGGTTGACTCATGCTGCAGTGCTAGGATCAGCGGCGCCAGGTCAAGGAGATGAGTGCCACCTCCTCCTCAAGCAGCCTGGATAAGATATAAGGGATAGAAAGAGCCGTGGTCGTTCCTTGCTTGCTTCTGCTGTCTTCTGCCTACAAGGAACTGTTTCTCCTCTGTGACACCCCTCTGCCATCCCAGCCTCCCTTGGGGCCAGCCAACTATGCATGGAAACCTCTATGAAATGTGGGATAAATAAGCTGCTCCTCCTTTTACTTTGGGTGTCAGATATTTTGTTTCAGCATTGAGAAAAGAAACTGAGACAATAACCCTAATTTATCTAATAAACACATGTTCCTTCTCGTCAGTGCAGATGTTTGACTAAGGATTATGAGAAGCGTCCAACAGTGTCGGATCTTTTGCAGCATAAATTTATCACTCAAATTGAGGGCAAAGAAGTAATGTTACAAAAACAGCTAATGGAGTTCATTGCTGTCTACCACTGCGTGGGAGGCGCAGAGAAGCCCAGGTAACCAAATAATATCTTGAGTCCCAAAATCTAAACAGTATCTGAAGACTGAGCACTTTGATAATACAGTAGTTGCTAGGGTGAAAAAATAACTCACTTCAGTTCTCCGGCTGTGGCTTGGAGGTCCGGGAGGGTCTGCATGGAGAATGAATCTTCCATGACGAGTGGTGTCCCAGTGTGGAGAAATGACTGGCAGCGTTTTTTGAAATGACTGAGTCAGAACAAAAAGGTAAACTTTAAATAAGTCACCTCTGTTAGATGGTTAGTATTGGTAGATACTTTCTTTTCTGGTCAATAAATTAAGATGTCTTAGGCTTCAGATTTTTAAAAAGAAACATCAGTCTTAAAAGATTTTTTTCTTTGAAATAGGGTCTTGCTTTGTAGTTCAGGCTGGCCCTGAGCTCACTGAGTAGCCCAGGGAAACCTCGAACTCAGCAATCCTCCTGTCTCTGCCTCCCAAGTGCTGGAATTACAGGCATGAGCCATTACACCTGACCTGAAAGAATTTTTGACAGTACTTTGACAGCAACCTTTTCTTTGGTACCAGGGATCTACTATAATTTCTAAACATTTAAATTTCTTCATAATTTCTATTTGAATTTTTAATAGTACATTTATTTTAGGGATTTTAGAACAAAGGTACACAACATGGTTATTAATCAAGTATAATATTTTAATCTATAAACTTTTAGCATCTCTTAAAGTTAAATATACATTTTAAAGCAAAACTGGAATCATATTACTATGAATTCTGTAGCCTGTGTTTTCTTTGAATAGTGAATATCCATATTTATTACCTTCCTTCACAAAAATTTTAATGAGTATATAGCACCATCTTGACTGATTGTTCAATGACTGATTTAAAATTTTCTTTGTTGTTAGCTATTGTTACTAATTGTTTTTTACCTTAACAAGTACCACTGCAAAGGCTGGTTCAGGAATCTCCGTTTCCTTAAAGTGTTTTCGTATTAAAGGTACTGCTAAGTCAAAAAGTAGTGATTTGTGATTTAAATTTATTCCTCAAAATCCACCTGGCTTCATTTTATCAGTATTTAGGGAGCTGAAGTAAGGGAATAGAAGTGGCACGTGGCTTATTTGAATGCCTGGTGTGGTTTTCCAAATTAATTCCTATTGTTTAATGTCATCTAGTTGTCAGCTACTGTGTTAGGCCTTCTTTTATATAATGGCGTGTGGTATTTAAAACGTTCTGAGGAAAATATTTTATGACACACCATCTTCACAGTTGAGAAGTGACTTTGTAGAGATGGGCTAACTTGTGTAAGGCTGTGTGGGGAGTGAGGGGCTTCACAGCAACTCAAGTCTGATTCCCCAAGCCCAAGATCTCTATGAGTAAATGGCCTCCCAGTTCTGGGTGATCTGTGATGATAAACTTTGCCTACATGAATTTATAGCCTTGATGCTGAGGCAGAACTAATGTACTTTTAGTGAGGAGACGTTACAGTTGTGGGCAGAACTGAACTACTGATAAAAGGAGGGAGGCACATCATTACAGCAAGAAGGTGATTGTCAGATCACCTTTCTATCTTTACATGAATGCAGCCCCATAGGTTTCCACAAGCCGCCCTTCCCAAACAAACAAAATAAGCAGAGGAAACAAACAGAGTCATCTCATTGTGTGGGATGTCCACTGTCAAGAACTAAGAAGCATCCACGTGCCTGCTAACAAATGGACCTACACAGGGTTTCATGACTGCAAAGGAAAGACACTCCCAGGTCAGAGTCAGAGAACTGATTGTTAACTCATAGCTAAGCAGGAAGTGTAAGTTTCAAGTCCACTTTGGGTGTCACTCCCTCAGTCCCAGGAATGATGCGAACCTGTCCAGGTGGATCCTGCATACACTGTGAATTGGGCTTCATAGCTGAAGAGCCCTGAGGTTCCTTGTTAGTCCTCAAAGAGTTGTAAGCAGAAACAACTCCAAGACAGAAACACCAAGGTAGGAGAGCATTTGATAAAATCCAGCACCCATTCATGATTAAAAAAATAATAAACCACTGGGCGTGGTGGCTTACGCCTGTAATCCCAGCACTTGGGAGGCAGAAGCAGGAGGATTGCTGAGTTCCAGGCTTGCCTGGGCTACATAGTGAACTCAGGGCCAGCCTGAACTGCAAAATGAGACCCCATCTCAAAAAATAATAATAATAATAAACCTACAGAAAATTGGGACAGATGGTCTTTATCTCAACCTTATTAAAGCTATCTATAAAAACCCAACAGCCAACATCATACTAAATGATCAAAAGCTGAAATCTTTCATGCTAAAATCAGGAACAAGGCAAGAACCCCCCACTCTGACCATTTCTGTTGAGTACAGTTCTGGAAAACTGTATTATATTAGCCATATTATATATTATACTAACCATAGCAATTAGACGAGAGAAAGAAATAAAAGGAATACAGATAAGAAATGAAGAAGTTAAGCTGTCACTATTTACTGATGTCATGATATTCTACACAGAATCTGCCAAAAACTGAGCCAAAAGACTGCTTGACTTAATGGCTAGATTTGGTAATATTTTATTTTCAAGGATTCCAGTCTTATCCTGCTAAATAAGGTGTAAATGAATCATTCCCATTAAGTACTAGAAGAAAAGGTCTTGAAAAGATCATATACATTATGATCACATTCAACATTAAAAATCTGTACCTGTTCATGACATACATACATATTCTCAATATCATTCCCCTGCCCACCATCACCCCCATCCCCTATATACAGAACTTTTGTTTCCATTTTTTGTTTTACTATCAATTTTTTTCTTTCCCTTTTTTATTTGCCCCTATGCCCCTTTTCCTTTTCCTTTTGAACATTTTCTTCCTATTTTACAACATCTATCATAAATCCTGAACCTCATTTACACCTTTAGTTTCTCATACAAGAGAAATGATATATTTACTCATCTGTGTCTTATTTATTTCCCATATGGGTATGTCCTCAAGGTACATCCATTTGAATATAAATGATTCAAATTTATCATTCTTTATGGCTAAGTAATGCTCCATTTTATAAAAGAGCACAAAATCTTTATCTACACTCTCCCATTGATGGGCACTTAGAAATCAACCAACAATAGATTCCACAATTTCTGTAATCTTAATGTTTCCTAATAGGTTCTAGAAATCATTCATTGTTTTACTGATACTACTACCCATTTTTAGTTACAATGAATATACTCAATTTTTATATGTTTTAAAAATTTTTGGGGGGGAATTTTATTTTATTGAAAGAAGTCATTGAAAACTTTCACATTTGATTTTTTAAATTAAATTCTTTATTGGTACAATTTATATACATCTCACAATCACATATAACATTGGGGAATTTGTACCAGTATATGACACAAGTTAATTCTCATTTTTACCCATATCCCTACCCACCCACACCTCCTCACCCCCTTTATACATACTCTTTTATTTTCTTTCTGAATCATATTTTTTTTTTTTTGCTTTTTTTTGGAGACAGGGTCTTGCTTTGTAGTTCAGGCTGGCCCTGAGCTCACTATGGTGCCCAGGCAAGCCGCCGCGAACCCAGCAATCCTCCTGTCTCTGCCTCCCGAGTGCTGGGATTACAGGCGTGAGCCACCACGCCCAGCATTATATGTGGTAACCAGGGATCGAACTCAGGTCCTTACGCTTGCGAAGCAGGTGCCGGAACCACTGAGCTAACTAACCCTCCGGCCCCTGAATCATATTTATTCCTTCCCCTCATTACATTCCCACACCAAATTTCCTATGGAAATTTCCCGCTCTATAAAAGCTGTCGTACTTTCTAGAGCTCATTTGCATCTACAGGAGTTCATGTTAAAGAGAAGATCCGGTATTTTCTCACATTAGATTTTATAGTAGGAAATGCCATGAAACCGACAGGCACTTCAGTAGGGATTAGAAAAACCACAGTTTACCAATAAATAAAACAATTTCTGGAAAATTCTAGATGTATATTTTTTATCTTAAAAGTGTTAGACAAAATATCTGTTTAAAAAACAGGTGCTTAAAAAAATATTTCAAAAAATACATAACCTGGGCTGGAGATTTACCTCAGTGGTTCCAGAGCCTGCCTAGCAAGCGCAAGGTCCCTGGTTCCATCCCCGCTAACCACATACAACAATACCAGGCATGGTGACTCACACCCATGAGCAATCAGTACCTCATAGAACAGTGCCAGGCATGGTGGCGCATGCCTGTCATACCAGTACTAGAGAGGCAGAGGCAGGAGGATTGCTGAGCTCGATACTTGCCTGGGCTACATAATGAGCTCAGGGCCAGGCTGAACTACAAAGCAAGACCCTGTCTCAAAAAACAAACAAAGAAAAAAACCCATGTATTATCAAAAAATTAACCTTCATTATAAAGGCTACAAGAAATATGGCAGTATGGTCTTGTTTATTTTTGCCTTTTAAAATAACAGTGGCCCAGGATTTGACTGGATTCATATTTACTGTGGTTGCCATAAGAAAAGGCACATTTGCATGTAATTACATTTGCTAGCGAGTTTTACAGGAATGGGAGGCAGGACTTTGAGCACAGATGTTACTTGTCTTTTCTTTCCTTTTTGTTTTTGACAGTGAAACAAGATGAATGAGTTGGAAAAGTGCAGAGAGGCAGCTTTTTCTGAGTATTACATTTCTATACAAAATTTTCCCATTTTGCATTAGTAAAATGCATTAGTAAAAAATATAGATGGTAACATTAATAGAGAGAGATAGTAACTTTTATGCTTTAAAATAGATCAGACTGAGCTTTGAACACTTTGTGACAGGGAAGGGGAGCGAGGTGTTTCTTAAGCCTTGTCGTGAGGTTCAGAGCAGTGTTTCAGCCTCTGAGCAGATGCGCCTCACTCCTGACTGCTAGGCACATAAGACTTTATCTCCAACGCTTCAGCTGCCCTAATCTTGTTTGCTTGCCTATTTATTTTTCTAATCTCTGCAAAAAAAAAAAAATGGTGCTGCATTTAGTAGAATATTTGGTTTTGGAAGATTATGGCTCACTTTGAAGTTAGCGATTATACATTTATATAAATATAGCTGTTTTTTAAGTTTAAAATATCTAAAGTCAAAATTCATAGTGTTTTATCAGAAAGAAAAGAAAGAGAAATGAGTAAATACCTCACCATAAAAATTCCTGTATTGGGAACAGAAAATGGAATTGAATGCTATTACTTCATGATTGATCCTTAAGTAGATTTTTCTATGCAACTAGTTTCTCTTAAAAAAAAAAATCACATACATGATATGTGCATATACCGTCAGCTTTTGTATCCATGGGAATTGTTGTAGCTGCTCACTGCAGACACCAGTCCACAATAGCTCATCTTTTATAAAAATCACTTGATATTTGCATATAATGTGCACATATCCTCCCATACATTTAAATCACATCAAGATTACTTATAATACTTTATAAAGTGTGACTGCTATATGAGTACTTGTTATTACTTAGGGAATATTGTACATGTTCAATACAGATACAGTTTTTCTTCTAAATGTTTTTGATCTGTGGTGGATTGAATACATACATGAATTCAGAGCCTGCAGATATGTGTCACATAGATGATTTCTCTAGCCATAGATGGTAGTTAGTCCCTCGGATAACTCAAAAATGATGGAAGGTGGTCACGTATTCTGCTTGGAGCATGTTATGTTTAACATTTTGAAATGCTGTTGGGAATGGTAGTGCGTTCCTATAATCATAGTAGGAGGCTGAGGAAGGAGGATTGCAAATCCAACCCTAGCTTGGGCAAATTAGCAGCTTAGTGAGACCCTGTCTCAAACTTTTAAATAATTAAAAAAGCCTGGGATTGTACCTCATTGTGAAAGCCTGGTTCCATCCTCAGTAATAGATAGGTAGACAGACAGCAAGCAGGCAAAATGGCATCAATGAGTAGTCGGTTTGATATACTAGCTTGGACTTAGTGTCATTGCACTGGAGGAAGTTACTGAGTGTGAGCACTGAGAAAGAGAAATGAAGGCCTAGGGCAGAGTCTGAGAACCCCACATGTTTAGGAAACAGCAGAGGAACCAGAAAAGGGGGTTGAGAGACTGAGGCCTGAGAGAGAGGAAGCATGGGGAACATGGGCTCGTCCAAACTGTGTGAACTAATGTCACCTCACCAGGCATCACCTCATCTAGCCTTGAATTTGTCCATATAGATTAATAACCTGAACAAGAGCTGTTGGCTCATCGGAGTGAGCTGACAGAGAAGGGAGAAGAGGTAAGGTTTGAGCTCTTTCAGCAGGACAGCTGTGGGGGGTGAGGAGTGAGGAAGGGCTGTGGAGGATGGAGGGCTGAAGGGGGAGAGTTTTAAGGTGGCAGATGCTAGAGCACGACCGGATGCTGATGCAGGAAGTGGCAGGTCATTCCTGTGCATGAATGAGTTGACACAAGGGTGAAATTCTTTCTGCCTGTTTATGATTCCTCGGGGAGTTTGAGTTGAGGTCATTAATGGAAGCTTTCACTACAGATCATTTTGCCAACCACATACTTCCTCCTAATGTTGCTGTGAGTTTTATGGATTTATATTTATCTGAACAGGTTAAAGTGCATCTTTAAAGAAGAATGTGTAAAGGAGGAATGCCTTTGTGAGTAGAGAGGCAATTAAACTTTAGAGGGGGCTGCGTGACTATGACATCTGTCACTGCAGTTGTTGACAGAATTGATCTGATGACCTGGCATGTCCAGTATTTCTTTAGAAGAACACACTTTAAGTGCCAGATAAATTTAACTTCTTTTCCAAGCCACCCCAGGGAGAGCCAGGATTCTCATTGGTTCTACCCATAATCGTTCTTACTGAAATTTAAAGATGGATAAAGAGGGGCCAGGGATTTGACTCAGTGTTGCTGCACCTAACTTGCAAGCACAAGGGCCTGAGTTCAGTCACTGGTCACCGGTACCACACACACACACACACACACACACACACACACACACACACACACAAAGAATAGATAAGAAAACTAACTCAAAAACATTAATGAGATTTGTACTGAAAAAATATTGTGCTCTAACCCAGTGGCTCTTGAATCATTAAGTGATAGAGCCTGACATTTACAAGTGTTTTTGTAACCAAAGTTAAAGCAAATAAAGCTGTTTCATTTCAACAGTACAACTAAATAGTAAGGTTGAAATCTAACAGCAGGCAGCAGGAGTTGTTTGTTTTTCAGCGTGTCCAACTGGAGTACAACTAGGGCTATAATAACCAACCCTCAGGGTTTCTGTGACCTTTGACAACACAGAAAGAAAATATTCAGTCTGAAGCCATGTCTCCATGGTATTACAGAGTAAATGGAAAATATAATCTGGTTAACAAGCTATATCTTTCACAAGAGAACAGAAATCTTACAGAAGGATTGTGACTTTGTTCTCTCCAAATCTTATAGATAATAAACATTTAATAAAGCAACAAGAGTGTTAACCAGTTCTTTAAGATGAAGACAGGAGAAAGTATAAAAATACCTCAGAAGAGCTGGGTGAGGTGGCTCACACCTGTTGTCCCAGCACTCAGGAGGCAGAGGCAGGAGGATTGCTGAGAGTTTGAGGCTTGCCTGGGCTACATAGTGAGCTCGGCGCCTGCCCGAACTACAAAGTGGGGCTCTGTCTCAAAGAAAAAGAAACCTCAAAACACACATACACACACATATATATACATATATATATGTAAATTTTTTCTTGGACTATCTCAATTGTTTATAGCCAGCAGAAAAATAAAAATAAATGCTCTAGTGACTCTCATACGCACATAGACAATAGTCAGGGAGGACTGCTGAGGAAGATTAAGCTGCATGGAAAGGCCCTGCCGGGGAGAAGGACACAAGCATGGGACCTCCCTTGAGCGGCTCAGGGAGGGGGATGAACAGAGAGGTGACTTTTTTTTAACTTCTGTTTCAAAGAGACTTTTCTTGCCCTAGGCAGGAATCCAGATAAGAAATAATGGTACTTTAAAAATCAAAGTGATAATAAAGAAACAGAAACATACAAACATCTAAGACATTATTAAATACTCTTTCCAGGAATTAGAAAGATAGACTATTGTGTTGTTTTAAGAAATTCCCCTTTGTATCCACATGTTTCATCAGCAGTCCGGGGCACATCTCTGCCTGTTTTTCCACGTGCTCTAGTTTCCCTCTTGCCCCCCACACTGCCTCTTTCCACTGGATTTTCTAATCTGACAGACTCAGTAACGACCCTCAGAGACACCTTGGATCGGAACACGATCCTGGATTGGCCAGTAGACTCCACGGGTTCTTACAGGAATCCTCGGAAGAGGCGAGACTGTCGGCATGAAGACAGAAGCCGCAGTGAGAATGTGCGGCCACGACCCAAGAACACCTCCAGCCTCCTGCACCGGAGCACAGCGAGCAAAAGCTTCTGCCCTAGCGACTCAGGAAACCAGCCTTGACAGTGATGCTGTGAAGTGGGACTTAGATTCTGGCCTCCAGAGCTGAAGATAGTCATCTGATTCTCAGTCTGGCATGCAAGGAGCCTGGGAGTTGTTGCTGTATCCCGATGTGCAGGGAAAAGCTGAGCGAACTGAGACATTAGCAGTGCTGAGAGCCGGCAGCACGAGGAGGTTGCCTGGCAAACTGCTGCTTGCCGACTTGATGTGACGACCAGGGAGATACAACGAATAGGGACTCACATGAGCACAGAAATCTCCTCAGTTCCCTAAAAGCCTAAACCATAACCGGTGAATTACTGGAGTCTCGGTGTGGATACGTCTCAGAATCAAAAGCTACTGTGGCCCTGTTTACAGACAGCCCCTCTCACTTCTGTGACATCAATTATGAATAGCGGAGGAAAATCCCTTCATGTTTACACCATGGGGAGGGAAAAGGAACCATTTTTCAATTACACTACATCATTCTCTTCTTTACAAGGTCTGTTCTCAAGAGAAACTACTTAACCAAAACCTAACCGTTGGGGCTCTTTTTCAGAATTGCAAGAACCTGAGAAAGGAAACAAACCCCTCCACTACCTCCCTTCAGCCATCCTGTCCCCTCAAGGAGTGGGGTGGGAACTGAGGGGGGAAGGACTTTGAAGCGCTGATCAAGTTCACAGTCCAGATACACAGTTCATGAAATGACCAAGACCTGACCCTGGGACTACAGGATGTGTCTCCCACTCCTGCGCTAGCACACTGGCGACAGCAGGAATGTGAACAGACAACAGCAACAAAAACCCACCATGATACAATCTGAAGAAACAGCAAGTATCAGAACTAGATGCAGGACCAGTTCTAATAGTCTGCAAATATTAGAAGATCTGAAATTAGTAATCTAAGTTTCCACCCTAGGAAACTAGTAAAAGAAAACCAAATAAAGTCTGAATTATGCAGAAAAAAATAATGAAAATTAGTGCAGAAATTAGTGAAATAGAAAATAAGAATAAAAGGAGAACATAAACAAAACCAAAAGCTAGCAGTTTGAAAAGATCAATAAAATTATTAATCCTCTAGCCAGGCTAAGATATGAAGAAAGAAGACATAAATTACTAGTATCAGAAATAAAAGAAGAGCCATCACTCCAGATGCCCTGGAAATTAAACGATACTAGAAAAATACTATGAAGAATTTAATGCCCACAAACATGGTAGCCTGGATGATAAGGATCAGTTCCTGGGAAACATTCTGCCAAAACTCACCAAGAAAGGAATAATTTGAATATGCTTACATCTATTAAAGAAATTGAAAATGTAATTGATAACCTATAATAAAAAGCATCAGGCTCACGTAGTGTCAGTACTGAATTTTACTAAGCATTTATGAAATCGGTCAGTTTTCTACACTTTTCAGAAGACAAAAGCAGAAGAAATAATTTGTAACCTAATCTATGAAGCCTGTGTAATGCCAAAACCAGAGAATGCAATAGGGGAAAAGGAAACTACAGATCAGTAACTCTCATGAACATATGCACAAAAATCCTCAGTGATACATTGGCAAGTGGAATTAGACAGCATAGGAAAAAGAGCTGATTGAGTAAACTCTTCCATCAGGCAAGAGAATATTATTCAATGCTACAAAGACAAGGTGTCAAGTCTTAAAAAGACATGGTGGAAATTTAAGTATTTAGTTAAGTATTAAGTATATAGTTCAGTGGCACTGCGCTTGCCTGGCAAATGCAAGGTCCTGAGTTCAATCCCTGGCACCACATCCCCCCAAACAATGCATAATGCGAAGTGAATTAAGCCAATCTAGACAGATTGAATTGCTGCTTTTCTTTTCCATGATGAACCTTCCCACCATGTCTCTTGATTCTTTCTTCTATGAAATTTGCTGTGTATCTTCAGTCTTCCTCTCCACATTAGATCCATATTTTCAACTTATTTAAAACTCCTAAGTTACCTACTCCTCCATTTGCTGGTTTCTTCTCAAGCTATGACCCTCTCACTGTCAAATTCTCAAAAGGAACTGTGCGTGGATCACAGTACCCTTCCTCCTTACATACACTATAACTATCAGTGAGTGAGTGAGTAAACGTATCAATTGAAAGTAAGATGCTCAACTTTCTCTCCTCTTCAACTGCCCTTCCAAAGCTTTATCCTGTTCAGCCTTTCTATGCCCTTTATCTGCTTTCTCCTTTAAATTTTATCTTCTGAGGCATTCATGATATCTAGATTTTTCTTCCTGTCTTTCTCATTGTTCCTAACCTTGGTCATCTGCACCTTTGTTGCCCTGTTGTCTCCTTACTGGATATGGAGGAAGATTTAACAAATATTAGGAATATTAAAACAGCATCATTTGGTGGTAGAAGGGATGGAGAGTAGAGAGAAGGGGCTGCCTTGTGAGTACAGTTGACTGTGTCCAACACTGAGGCAGGAGATACTAGAGAAGTTTCAGATCTGTGAGAGAAATCATGCTTTGCTTTTGGACATTTATAATTTGAACACGTTGATGGCACCTCTATCTCTCCATAACTATTCCCTTCCCTGACCCAGTTTCCTCTTCTGTGGACCTCACAAACTAGCACTCTGCCTTCTGGGAATAGCCTGTTGTCACAGTCCTTGGGACACCCACTCATCAGCAACTGTTTATAACTTTCAAATTTGATCAGCCTCCAGTCTTCAGTCCACATACAAGTGCCCCTCATCAGTTACTGGAGTCCTACTGCTACTTAACTATCACAGTTAAATGCAGAATCTACTAGGAACCATACACAGTGTACCAGAGTGAACTTAATTATCTCCTTCTTGTTACTTCCTCACCACTTTGTATTACCTCAGTTTTGGCACTTGGTAGCTGTGTTTGTACCTGCTCCTCAGTAAAGCCCATGAAGTAGAGGACCAGGTCTTATTCCACATATTGTATCCTCGCAATGCTTAACTCAGTGTCTTGAGATTAGCAGTCTCAGCAGATGTGTCTTGTGTTGAACTCCACTTAGATTTCTATTAATTTAATATTGAAATGAGAAGGTTTTCAACAAAGTGCCCTTCTGAAATTGCTAGCTATTTCTTTTATAAATTGAGATTTTTTAACTATCAAAATGTGCTTGCCTCCCAATTCTGTTTAATACTTGGTGTGCAGCTAAATCTAACAAATCAATGTAAGCACTTTTAAAAATTATTCTATTAAATTATTTAAAAGATGTCTAGAACAGGGGCTGGAGTATTAGCTCAGTGGTTCCGGCACCTGCCTCGCAAGTGCAAGGTCCTGAGTTCGATCCCCGGTAACCACATACAGTGCTGGGCATGGAGACTCATGCCCACTAGCAATCAATATCACATACCACAGTGCCAGGCGTGGTGGCTCACACCTGTAATCCCAGCACTCTGGAGGCAGAGACAGGAGGATTGCTGAGTTCGAAGCTTGCCTAGGCTACATAGTGAGCTCAGAGCCAGCCTGAACTACAAAGCGAGACCCTGTCTCAAAAAAAAAAAAAAAAAAAAAAAAAAAAAAAAAAAAAAAAAAAAAAAAAAAAAAAAAAAAAAAAAAAAAAAAAAAAAAAAAAAAAAAAAAAAAAAAAAAAAAAA